>CM050435.1:22602654-22642654 GCA_027564155.1 Gymnocypris eckloni scoliostomus
TTATCAATAACTTTCAGAACCTTTAATATTTTATTTTAATTTTGCAAGATTAAATATTAATAATTTTGTTTGAGGAAAAGACCTTGTGTGCAAGCACTTTCATAAAATAAAAATATTTTCAAATCATATTTTAATTTGCAAGTTCCAATATTAAGAATTTTATTTGAGGAAAAGTTCTTGTGCATCAAAAGCAAAGCTCAACAGTGCATACAAAAAAAATAAAAAAAAATAAAAAATAAAAAAATCACCCATATTTGTAACATCTACATGTATTTCCTTATGTTTTACTACCATTTTTGGTTTAACTATACCTGTTATTTTTCTTGGCACCTTTATTTATATAAAATCATGAATAACTTTTCAAATAATTGAGTTGTGAAAGTTCAATATTCAGAATATTATCTGAGGAAAATCTACTAGAGGTCATCTGCAGCAGTGTGAACGTCTGTGATCATCTGTAGTCTCTTACATTGAGGAGTTCTGCAGGAGGGAACTGGCGTTAAGGACAGACGGGTTGTTCTGGACCTGACCGAACCAGCCTGAGAGATCATAGCGGACTGGATCTGAACCCATCAGGTGAGCGATCTCACACTGCAGAGGCTGCTCGCACTGACGCACTGAGAGGCAAGCAAGCAGAACGATGAAACATCTCAAAAAACATGAAATCAGCAGTTCAGGATCAGGCTGGAGTACCTGTGCCGCTGAAGTACTGACACACTCTTTCCAGAACCGTGCTCTCGGTGGAGCCCGGAGTGACCATCTCTTCATCCAGAACCCACAGGAGACCTCGAGAGTCGCCTGCTGGTCCTCGAACCTGAGAACACACACACATTTTCTTCTTTTATTTGGATCCACAAGGCAAGCAACAAAAACAGAATCCAAATACTTAGGGAAGTAAGTTTGCAGAATGACAGGTACACATGGCTAACATACATTCACAAGTCCTTAGATGTATGACATTCAACACTCAAGGATAGACAAAACATCTCCGTTTCCATATTTGCATACTCCCAATAATGGCTGAAACTGAACAAAATTTAGCAAGTTTTTGCTTGCTTTTTTTGCAATCCACCCAACTGCAGTCCTTTAATCACATTCTTGTGCACATGACCTAAACTTCCAAACACTAGAGTAATTAACCTGCACTGATAGTCAAGTTGATGGATGGCTTCAACCAATGGTTGATATTTCAGCAATTTGGAAAGATAGCAGGTATCCAAATACAGATCAAAAGAACAGCCAACCTCAATAACAAATACAGTCTTCAAAGCCTTGTTCACAATCACAATGTCAGGAGTGTTTGGGATGTTTTAAAATAGTCTCGGTTATATGTGTTGACATAACCAGCTCAATTCAACAGTAGTGTGCTGGTAAATCTGACTGTCTTTATGTATTGTTTTCAAGTCCTTTACAATCAAATCAACCAGGCGATCGTGTCTGGACACATACAGTCCTTTGTAGCAACAACATCCGTTTAAGATGTGAGCAACTGTTTCATTGTCCTGTTGATTTTCATGTAACAGACAATAGGAGTTGTATTTTGACGGGTACCATATTGACAGATTGTACATAGTTGGAAGACACTGTAGCCGTGCTTTAATCATAAAAGTGAGAATATCCTCTGAGATTGAAAAGTTCATCAAAACAGAATGGGATACTGAATGATCCGCTGATTGGAGAAGTGCTAATTTCCCCTGTAGTTTCAAGCCCGTCCAATGCTGAGCACTTTGGGTTTTTCTGAGATGAAGAAGTGAGACTCTTACATTATTGGTCGATAATTGACGAGGTGTACCTTCTGTGTGGAGTACCGCTAGAGTAGAGATATGCGGGTCTGTTATTATATTCTCATTAAGGACCACTACCGCTCCGTGGGGTCCTTGCCAGGAGAGCTGCAGTCCTGTACGCTGGCATAGATCATTTAAATCCAGCCAATCAGAGCGTACTCCAAATCCCGCTGTTTTGATATCCAATTTTCCATTCGGTTTTAATTTAAATCCAAGAAACTGTTGCTCGTTGCACGAAGCAGCCGGTATTTTACGCCGCTGTAGATGTAGGAAAAGTGACTCACGTGCCAACTCTCTGACAGATGTGTCGTCGTTATTCAGCATGTTAAGAAGATGACCTGTTCTGGAGGCAGTATAAATCCATTCAATGTTCGGGACACCGAGACCTCCGTCTCTGCGCGACTGGAAAATGATATCTCGAGTTGTATGGCTATTAAGACAGAGCCATTTTCTCACTAACTTTACCATTTCATCATTCAATGTTGAAAGTGTGCATTGTGGAATATGAACGAGAACACACACACACACAGATGCACACGCAGACGCATTACACGCAGGCAGTTCATTTCCATCATTCACAGCATGGAATATGAACAGAACACACACACACACAGAGACGCAGACAGACACAGACACACAGACACAGGCACAGACGCAGACAGACACGCACACACACAGGTGACACACACAGACACACACAGACAGACACAGACAGACAGACAGACAGACACAGACACACGTACACAGATGCACACAGTACGACACACACACACACACACACACACACACACACACACACACACACACACACACACACACAGAACCCACAGGAGACACACTCAGAGTGTGCCTGCTGGTCCTCGAACCTGAGAACACACAGACACACATTTCTTCTTTTATTTGGATCCACAAGCATCAAATAAAGAGGCCAAAAATACACTACAACGTTTAGATATAGTTCCTTACCAAACAACAAAATGACAGTAAAACATGCAGAAATGAAAGAGAAATAAATATGCATATGAATGTTATATTAAGTGTATATATTTATTACAGTATTATTATATTATTTTAAAAATAAATTAAGAAATAAATCAAACGTATTTAAAATTAAAGTTAATTATATTAATCACATTCAATATTTTATATTAATACTCAATGTTTGTTTGAGGTTGTGAATAAAATTGCCAAAAATGGCCACAAAAACTCAAAAAAATTGATATGTGGTGCCATAAAAAATAACAGTTATGGCATTTCTTTGTTTCATTTATTGACTAAATAGAAAAATGCCAGAACAACGCACAGAAATCAAAGTTATAGAGTAAGTATGGACAGGAAATGTCCCTTTATATATTATTTTGAATATTATTTATTTAATAAAAAAAGATTTATACTCAATATTTCTTTGAAGTTGTCAATAAGAATATATTTTTTGAGGTTGTCAATAAAAATGCCCCCCAAAGCCAAAAGCCAAAAATAATAATTATGTGTTGCCATTAAAAAATGACAGATATGGCATTTTTACATCTAGTTTATTGAACAAATAGAAAAATGGAAATATAACACACAGAAATATAAGTTATAAATATATGTAGGAATGATACTTAACTATGTTTTTTATATTTTTTTTTATGAAATTTAATTAAGCAACTTTCATATTCATATTAAAAATAATTGTTTGTGGTTGTCAACAACAAACATCCTATATTTGTCTGAGATTGTGATTTAACATTTTTAGATAGTTATTGACCAAATAACAAAACGGCAGTAAAACATACAGAAATAATACATATTCATAGAAATGTTGTTTTGTATTATACATTATTTAATATATGACTTTTTAAACAAAATGAAATGAAATTGAATTGAAATGAGCAGGGTTCATATTCCCATCGACCGTATCTCTGTAGTGGCCGGGCACGGTGTGTGTACCTGTGTGTATCTCTCCAGCGTGTGTGTGAACGTGTGGGTGAAGTAATGCTCCAGCAGTCTCTCCTGTAAGTAGTTGTGACAGAGCTCAGAGAAGCCGGCGGCCCGCTCGTCACCGCTGTGTCTGGGGTTCCTCAGACCCAGAGTGTCCACCACCATCACCGAGGCCAGCGTCAGCTGCTGAGAGTGCAGCGCTCTGGAGACACAGACAGAGAAACCTGGGAAACACTGCTGAGAGAGATAGAAGTTCACCGAACGCTGTGTTTACCTGTTGATGAGAGACACGATAGAGGTGAAGAGCTCCTCATACAGACCAGCCGCCATCCCTTCCACACACTGAGCCGCACTCAGTCTCGGACCTGAAACACACACAGCGGACATCCTTAAACGGAGCATTTAGCTAACTTGTGCTTTTGAATAATTATGATTTAAAAAAAAATTGAAAAGAAGCTCCTTCTGCTCACCAAGACTGTATTTATTTGATCAAATTACAATCAAAACAGTAATATTGTGAAATATTATTTCAATTTAAAATCACTGGTATATTTTAAAATGTCATTTATTCCTGCGATGCAGCGCTGAATTTACTCCAGTCTTCAGTGTCACATGATCTTCAGAAATCATTCTCAACAAACATTGTATTATTATTATCAATGTTGAAAACAGCTGTTTTTCCATATTTTATGGAAACAGTGATACATTAACAACTAAAGGTTTGGAAGTTTGTGCTTAGAAAGATTAAAAAAAGGAAAGAAAAGCAGTGTTCAGCAGTGATGCATTAATTTAAAGACTTTTATAATGTTACAAAGATTTATTTAAAATAAATGCTGTTCTTTTGAACTTTCCATTAATTTAGGAATGCTGAAAAATGTATCACATTTCCACAAAAATGTTCAGCAGCAAAAAACACCAACAAAAAGAAAACTATGAAAACTATTTTTAATAGTCGTGTATCCCAGAATTAGAAAGTAAAATACGATTACATATTAAACAAATCATATAAATAATTACTTTAAATAATATAACTATAATAAATAATAACAGAAGCAGCATTATTGGTTCTAACTTGGTTATAAAGTTTTAATAAGTGGCTTTCAGAAATAATTATTTCTAATTGATCACCTGGATGGTCAAATGTATTTTTATAATGATGCTAAACATCTTAATAAAAACTAGAGAAGAACAATGTTTAATGTATTTGGTACATATCCATATAATTAGTGTGCAGTACATCATCTCTACACACTTTAGCTGAGATCTTCTCAGATTGGGCTGGGTTTGTTTAACAGAGTACAGTGTATTTCTGACCGTCCTCTGGTTCCTCTGCGGCGCGGCGCTCTCGGACGCCTCCGGTCGCTCTCTGCAGGATCTGCCTCAGGTGGTGTTTGAAGACGGCAGTGTGGAGCTCCTCTCCCTCACAGCCCAGGATGGCGCTGGCTGTCTGCGCGCTGTCGAAACTCATGAACTGCTTACGGCCCACTGAAGAACGGAGACACAGAGAGTAAAGTCTCACCTAACACGTTTAGCTTGACAAGATCCAGCTGTAAGTCTAGTCCTGATTTACCCTTGCATGTTCCTGCGACGCCGAGATGATAGATTCCTGCCAAAACATGCCAAACGGCCTTCTGCTCATCCGCTGAGAATCCTAAAGTGTTCATGGCGGCCAGCAGCTTCCCGAACCCCACTGAAGCTCTCTGCTTTTCATCCACCTGGTTTAATATCAAAACATATTAAAGAAACGTTGAAGTCAGAACACGCATCTGCAAGACACTTTGAGCCTTGGTGCTCATTCAGGAAACACAGGTTCAAGTCCAGTCTGTCTCATTTTTGTTCTATTATATCAATAACAATGCCAAAAACGAAAAACAAATTATACATTATTTAGTTATTAAATATAAAAATCTAGTTTATTCACAATATAAATGTCTTAAGTCGCATTTAGCAGATTAGAGCTAATATAGCGATAATATAGTTTACATTTTGCAACAATATAAACAATCGAGAAGTTGAGATTTGCTATATTGTATATATCGCTTTATGTTAGTATACTGTATGTATGTGGATAAAATTGAATATAGATCCAATTTGTATATATTGCTGGGCCATAATGGAAATAATTATAATGTTTTATTAAATTAAAAACATAAATTTAATAATACTAATAAAAATAACTTTTTTATATATATTTCACCTTTAAAAGTAACTATCAATTTAATTTAAATTTCATTTAAATTGAGTTACATTTAATTTGATAATTTAATTGAAACTGGGTTACTTAATGTAATTGAGTTTAAATTTAATTTTAATTTAAATATATTCATGCTTTTTTCTCTTTATTGGATGGAATTGTGGGAGGATGTGTGAGAAGAGGATCAGGAAATGTTGCAAGCCAGACTTAACTGTTTGTTTCCCACATGTGCACCAAAGCTTAACGTGTGAGAGCAGATGCACTAATAGTGTTAGTTTAACATTTACATTTTTTTTGTTTTTGCTATTTTTAAACAGTTCATACCTTGGTTGGGCATGAAATTCCAAATGAGTTGTGTTCCTTTAACTGGTGCAGCTGCAGTTTAGTCCTGTGATTAGAAAACAAGACAGTTACACTCAAATTTAAACAGGAAATGACATCAGACAAGCTCTCTGGAGCTTTTGTTTTAAGGCAAAGCTATGAAAAGAGCAGGCGTTCTGCCAAAGCGGCGTTCGCCGAAGAGCTTGTGCGTGCCTCTGAGGGGAAACCAAATCCAAAACAAACCCTTAACAATAGGGTGAATGATCTGGGGTTTAATGACGGGTAACTTTGTCTTTGCCGTCTAATAACGCTGCACTCAGGCTTGTGAGGACAGAAGCCAGGAAACCAGAAGGAGGCTTCACAATACAAGAAGCAAATGCTACTGAGTGTGACCACAGAGAGCTCCAGGGACCCAACTGACCTCATGTCTGTGCTGAGGCCTGCGAGCATCTGGGAGAAAACCAGGAAATTACTCTCTCCCTCCGGCCTCTGACACACCCTCCATTTCTCCAGCAGCATGGTCTGGAACAGAGAGGAAACATTAGTTAGATTAACTAGACAGAAAAATGGATAGATGGATGGAGAGACAGACAGATAAACAAAGACAAACAGAAAGAGACAGACAGACAGACAGACAGACAGACAGACAGATAGATAGACAGAGAGAGAGACAGATAGATAGACAGAGAGAGACACAGACAGAGACACAGACAGACAGACAGACAGACAGACAGAGAGACAGAGAGAGAGACACAGACAGACAGACAGACAGAGAGACAGACAGACAGACAGACAGAGAGACAGAGAGACAGAGAGAGAGACAGACAGACAGACAGACAGAGACAGACAGACAGACAGACGACAGAGACAGACAGACAGACAGACAGACAGACAGACAGATAGATAGACAGAGAGGAGACAGACAGATAGACAGAGAGAGACACAGAGACAGACACAGACAGACAGACAGACAGACAGACAGAGAGACAGAGAGAGAGAGACACAGACAGACAGACAGACAGAGAGACAGACAGACAGACAGACAGAGAGACAGACAGACAGACAGACAGACAGACAGACAGACAGAGAGACAGAGAGACAGAGAGACAGACAGACAGACAGACAGAGAGACAGACAGACAGACATAAGGGCAGATAGATAGAGAGGCAGATCGGAGCACCTGCAGATGTGCGGCAGCAGCAAGTCCGGCGTGGTTGAAGTCCAGTGAGAGAATCATAGCGAATCGAGTCGAGGCCTCGCTGTGAGACGAGCTCACACACCCGAACGAGCGCAGCACTGTAAACACTGCCTGGAGCCGTTCTGCTGCAGTTACACACACAAACCATGTCTCACAATCAAGCCTCTAAACTGTTGCTATAGCATTTCACCTATCATTTAACATCAGCAGAAGCAGATTCACAGATTCAGAGAGTGAAACATGTCACACTGTGAGAGGAAGATGCTCTTGTAATTACAGGATAGGAGCCTGTAACCACCCGAGGCTCCAATGAGTCCATTCAACCAAAGTGCAAATTCACGTTCAAGGCTTTTGTTTTCTGTCGTTCTATAGCTACAAACACAGAAGTGGATGCACTCACGGGTGAGGCTTCCTCCCGCTGTTCCCGCTTGTTTCAGCAGCTCCTGGGAAAATGACTGGCAGGACGTGGTCTTCCCTGTGCCACTGCGGCCCAAAGCCACCAGCGTCTGGTCCTTCCGCTGACCCACCATAGACACGTACACCCTCCTCACCAGAGCCTGCAGAGGACCAGGAGCTTCCCAGGACTCCCAGCGTCTGCTCCGAAGCCCCTGAATCACAACACATTCAATAAGCTCATTCATGTTCTGCATGTCACACCCTCATGAAAAACTTCTGTGGTGGGACCAAAGTCTTCTTTATGTAACATAAATACACACCTAAATACAAATATATAAATAATTATTTTAATCGCACTACTTTAATTACATTTAACTTTGAAGTACAATGCTACCTCAATAGAAATTCAGCAACTGAACTGAATTTAAAATGCATTTTTTATTCTTTTTTTCCATGTTGGACAAAATGAAAGTTAATAAAAAAAAAAAAATTAAAAAGGAAAGAAAATAAATGTATAGGCCTATATAACAATAACCTACCACTGATATTAATAAATACATAAAATAATAGAATACATTTATTTGATTTGCTAATGCACAATATAGTATATAAATATTTTAATATTTCATAATTTCTGTATAATGACTGGTACAATACCTTGATAGAAATTCATCAACTAAACTGAATTTTAAAAGGCATTCTCAATTAACTTCTAAATAGTGCAAATCTGGATGAAAAAATTAAGAAATACTATGGTACTATTTTTATAACCAAGCTAAGTTAGTCAATACATTTACAACTAGTGTGCTGTATGTAACTCCTCTAATGTCAAACATAGTGATCATGGTCTTGTAAAGGCACTGCTCTCACCTTGCCTGGCGAGGACAGCGGAGGCCACAGAGCCAGTAGATTGGGCCTCACGTGAGTCAAGGGCCGATGTCCTAGCTCGACTGGTCAGAGTGTGAAGGACACTGACTCGTTCACGCCACGAGGTCGCCAAGTCCTCACACAGGTCCAGCTCAGGTGGGTTCAGCTGAACACAGCCACCAAGAAAAGTCAACACTGGTCACACACATCAGGATGACTTAAACGTGAATGAGTAACTATACACAACGTGTTCATGTGTACCCAACAAATACAGTGTTGTGTCAACCACAGCACGCGCCGAGCTTCATTTGAAACTCCTACTTTTAGATATCGTTACTTTTGATAAGTAATCTTTCAGATTCTGTGCATTTTATCATGAAATTCAAACAATAAATGCGGTATTGATGCTCGGGTGAACACGATCATCCCTTTCGCTTTACTTTACTTTCGAAAGTTATAACATGAAATAAACATGAATGAACATCAGAAGGTATGTTGAAAGAAGCAGTACTACTAACTGAAATGTATCATGTCTTCAGTCTCAACTGCAGAAAAATAATAAAACAGCTTGTAAAGAAAGTGTCATTACATTTACCTCAGGAAATGCATTATATTCATCAACTAAACTGAATTTTAAAAGGCATTCTCAAATCACTTCTACATAGTGCAAATCTGGATGAAAAAATTAAGAAATACTATGGTACTATTTTTATAAGCAAGCTAATTTAGTCAATACATTTACAACTAGTGTGCTGTATGTAACTCCTCTAATGTCAAACATAGTGATCATGGTCTTGTAAATGCACTGCTCTCACCTTGCCTGGCGAGGACAGCGGAGGCCACAGAGCCAGTAGATTGGGCCCTGCGTGAGTCAAGGGCCGATGTCCTTTAGCTCGACTGGTCAGAGTGTGAAGGACACTCGACTCGTTCACGCTCACGAGGTCGCTCAAGTCCTCACACAGGTCCAGCTCAGGTGGGTTCAGCTGAACACAGCCACCAAGAAAAGTCAACACTGGTCACACACATCAGGATGACTTAAACGTGAATGAGTAACTATACACAACGTGTTCATGTGTACCGAACAAATACAGTGTTGTGTCAACCACAGCACGCGCCGAGCTTCATTTGAAACTCCTACTTTTAGATATCGTTACTTTTGATAAGAAACAAAGTCTCATCTTTCAGATTCTGTGCATTTTATCATGAAATTCAAACAATAAATGCGGTACTGATGCGCGGGTGAACACGATCATCCCTTTCGCTTTACTTTACTTTCGAGTTATAACATGAAATAAACATGAATGAACATCAGAAGGTATGTTGAAAGAAGCAGTACTACTAACTGAAATGTATCATGTCTCAAGTGATCGCTCATTCAGTGTCTCAACTGCAGAAAAATAATAAAATAAAACAGCTTGTAAAGAAAGTGTCATTACATTTACCTCAGGAAAGTCATTCAGTGCCAACAGCTCGTTAGTTCACTAAATAAATCAAGTCTAGAGAAGAGCATTTCACTAAATACATGCATTATATTAGCCTATATATACACATTATACTTCACTGAACCTGTTAGAGATGCCTTCATTATTTAACAGACGTTTAAGTAAATCGGTAATAAATACAATAATCAGATTACACAGAAAATCGAACCTGATTCTCTGTGTGCAATGACCTTTAGACGTCAATGTAAAAACAGCTTCTTGTGCAATTTACATGTTTGCATGCATTTTTATTTATTTGAGTGTTTTTTATTATATCTAAAATAGCATTTGGATTTAATAGTTTGGGATCTGTTGTTCATTGTAATTGTATTATAGTAATGTGCCGTAATATAGTTTACAAGTATTAGTCGAGGTAGTTTTTTTCCTTAAGTCAATTATGACTATAACTGAATTTAAAGAGAGCAGTAATTTGTTCAGTAGACCACAGTTTAATTCAAATGAGAAAGAAGTAATTTGACGTTTTTCCCCGTACTGAACCAAACTGAGGTACATACCAAAGCATCATGTTTGTGTACTCTATAGTTAACAGCGTTGAATAGTTCACCTTTTCAATCTCATACTGGGAAACGTCATGGACGGATCCATCCGAGTCCAGTCGAACCCTCACCCTGCCGTCAGCGAGCTCCGGTGTGCCTTCGTCCGGCTTTAGCCGAGTGGCTGAGACAAATCAGACAAGCCAGACAGGTCAAAGGTCACTGTAAACTCAATTAAACCCAATATTATGTGTACAAGGATGTGACTGAAAACCAGTGGCTTTGGCCACATCAAACTTGGTGCAACAACTATTTTAATGGTGCTTTTGTTCTTTTTGGAGCCTGACAGATTTTGGTTCATGAAGATGCATGCTGTGTGTTTTATGCAGTAATCTTTGAATCTCGTAACATGGCAGCCTCGGCGCGTAGATTTAGCAAGGCTATGAGCCTGATAAGATAAGAACACTAAACCCATTCATCACTAAACTGAAGAAACGCAATAGCTAACGGCACCATAGATCCGATCAGCAAAAAGATTATCCTCTGAGCCCTTTATGATCTTTTCATGCAAAGAGTATCTTGCACCAGAAGAGATATATTTTAAGCAATATGAAGTTAAAATGTGGGCGCAAGAGCTGACACTGAAAGCGGCTTTTACATAGTATGAAAACAGAGACTTCTGGGATAGTACCAAAAATAATAATAAGGCCACATGTAAATATAGCATCTTCTAAAACAACACGCTAATAATAACCTGTAACTCAACAGTGTTCAGAGGTGACTTAGTACAATTCAGGAATGATTACCAATACAACTACTACAAAATATCAAACAATGTGTCATTAACAACAGATTCAGTTCTTTACATGTCCGCTGGACACTCACACACAGGTGTAAGAGGTGACTAACCGAGTGTATAAGCGTCTTTGTGAGCGTACCACACTTTGCCAGCTTCATACCACACATCCCTCTGCAGACACAAAGACAAAGAGAAGCGCTTCTACATCAGTCTGGTTACGGTTAACACTGTTTGTGCTGATGAAATAACATCAAAATCAAATCTGAAATAAACATGTTGAAGTACTAAAATTACTAAATCTAAAATGGAAATAAAAGAAAGCTATGCTGTATACAAAACAAGACAAAAGCACATATTACTAAAATTTAAATGAAAAATGATATTAAATATTGATGATAAATTACATTACATTGATAAATACTAGAAACATAAATACATAAGACCAAAATAGCACCTGTACAATCTTGCTAATAGTTAATGCAGTAAACTAATTACTGTTAAAAGTAATGTACAAAATTCAGCAATAATACAAAATATTGTTAATGTGAGTACCAGCAATCTCATATAATCCGATCCTGCTGGGAAAAAATCAAGTTAAAAAATATAATATAATAAAATCTAAAGTTTTGTTTTTATGAATATTAAAGTGACTTTCATCTCAGAGTAATAAATAAAACAGGTGAGAGAGTTTAAAGTAAGAAAAAACTTTTTTTTTGAGTGAATTGTGAGATTAAAGTTGATCACACCAGGCAGAATAAATCATGTTCAGTTAAGCGAAAGCTTAAGAACTGTTTGAAATGTTTATCTTTACAAAATTGATGCATGAAATTCATGACACAACAGGTGATGTGAAGGATCTGGAGACATCGTCATGGGAGGGGCTTCTGCAGGCAGCTCTCAGTCTCGTTTCATGGGTTTAACTTCCTGTTGCACCATTGCTTCTTCTTCTTTCACTTCTTCTTCTGTTGGTGGTGCTGGAGATTTCACTGTCTCTGTTCTGGGGCTGAGCTCTGAGCTGGTTTTGGGATTTTTTGTGTCGGGGGACATTATCCTCCTGGGAGAGGATGTTTTCTTCTCTGTCAGTGCGGCGGTGTGGCGGCCGCGTTCCCCGTTCACTAGCTGCTCCGCTCGAAGCGCCATCTCTGCTTCCAGTATCGGTGGAGTTTGGTCGGGAAGTAAGAAGTTCTGGACCAGGTTATCGCTGAGTTTCCTGGACTGTGAGGGGCGTCAAAAACACAAGGAGCTTGATGTAAGTCATCTTCACATCAGAACAAGCCCTCACCTGCAGGTAAAGCCAACTAAAACCAGCTCATAGTGGTGACTTAATAAACGATAGCAGTCAGCGCATGTCTTGAGATTCGTAAGAATGTTCCCAAATGCAATAATTGAGAAGTTTGAAAATATTTTCTTAATAACAATTTTTCTCTTAATACAGAAGCCAAGGCATGTCTTAAGATGAATTCTAAGTTCATAAGAATGTTTCTAATGTCATTTTTGAAATATTCGCTACTATTTGAACTTGCTACTATTTTTTTCTTAAGAAGTTGATATTTCTTGAGATCAATTCTAAGAATTCCTAAGTTTAATTCTTGAAAAATTAGCTAATATTCTGACTGCGTAAGAATACTTTTTGTAAAAATGAAACAAATTTAAAAGAAGACTTTTCTTAAGATTCTAAGAGGTTCGTAAAACTGCAACAATTGAACAATTCTTCAGAAGTTTGAAACATTTTCTTCAGAACATCTTGTTTTTAAATTCTAAGTTCATAAGAATGCTCATAAGTGTAATTTTTGAAAACTTTTCTAATATTTTAAGAACATCACATTTTTTCTTGAGGAAGATGTTAAGACATTTCTTAAGATAAAATCATTTTGTGACAATTGTATTGAAATTCTCTAGTTCCTAAATATATATATTTTTTCCCTAAGGAAAAAGGTAAGACATTTCTTAATAATAATTCTAACAAGTCAAATTCTTGAAATGTTTTTTGTTTTTGAATATTTTTTTAAGAACATAATAATTACACTTAAGATTCTTATAAACTTAGAATATTTTTCATGCAATTCACTTAGAAATTCTTAGCATACATTTTATTCTTAAGAAATGTCTTAAATTCTTAAGTGTTTATTCTTAGAATCTGAAGAAAAGTCTTCTTTTAAAAAATGGTGAATTTCAAATTATTATACTAAGTATTCTTACGCAGTTAGAATATTTGCAAAATTTTCAAAGAATTACACTTAGGAATTCTTAATTATTGAATTGTAATTTGCTAATATTTTAAAAACCTTGTATTTTTCTTATATTTATATATTTATATTTATGTTATGTTGTATTGCTTAATTATAATAATGTTTTATTAATAAAATACAATTATTAAACCTCTTATCTTTGGGGATTTAAGTAGGAGGTTATTTAACTCAGTTTTTCAGAATTCACACATTCTAACATCATTCTTTCAGGAATTGAAAGTGATTCTATGTTTTGTCGTTTTAACATTCTGAAGTAATGTTTTTGGGAATATAGAAATATTCTTAAAGTTAGATCGCAGTTACAAATGTTCCTGTGAAGAATATTTAGTCTGGCTTCTGGTAAATCATCTTGGTCAAGTTGGTTGGAAGACCCCCCCCAGTGTTAAAGTTGGTTGATTGGAAGACCCTCCCCCTCAGTGTCTCACCGTCTTCTCCTCCTTGAGCTCTGGCTCTTTGTGGCGTGTCTCTTTCTCGGTCTCTCTCACCAGCTGTTTGAGGAATCCTCCCGGGACGGCGGAGAGAGGAGGAGGAGGCTGTACAGCAGCGGCAGCGACGGCGGCTGGAGGCTTCTTCTCCTCCTTGATCTGTTCACAGATGAGAAATACAGGAGCTCCAGTCATGAACTCTACAAACAACTGACACGATCAGACGAAAAACATTCCCACAGCAGACATGCATCCTCTTAGCACTAATCTGTCAGAACATCTGACACAAGTATTGTTTTAAGAGTGTTTCACTGTATCTGGAAACACACACACATATATATATATATATATAAAGTTCCAAAATAAAACTATTCTTTTTCCTTAAATATATGTATATATATATATATATATGTGTGTGCATATATATATTTAGATACGTTTATTTACATTTCCTTTTTTATTTTATATATAGCTTACAACAAAAACGCAGTTTACAAGTAAATGCATTGTATTTTAACAGTGCTTTATGTTTTTATCTGGAAAACAAATGTTTATATTTATGCTATAGCCTATACATTAATAACAATTTAAATACTATGGTAAAGCTGATTAACATATTCATATACAGTGGTCTTAAGAAACGTGCAAGTAAACATGGCAATGCAATACCATTTTTGTTTTGGAAAGAATCAAAAACAATAACTTTCTAAAGCTTGATATTTAGCTTGTTAGCTTATTTATGCTAACAAGCTACAGTACATACATCCCTAATTTCCAATTTATCATATTCATGCACAGTAAACATTAAAATGATATTTGTAGTACGACCATATGACCACAGGTAAAAATGAATATAAAAAAAAAACTGTATTTGGAATAGCTTAAACATTTAGCACCTGCAGGCTACTACAAATTATTGTGCAATTATATCCTAATATTAGCATGACTGTTTACCATGACTCTTCTACCAAAACACTGTATGTTACTAGTTGTACCATATTAAAACCATGGTAAATGTTTATGAGGGTGAACTCCAATGACAGTATTTTTAGTAAGCGTCCCCATATTCGCTGTGAAAGTGTCCACCGGTGCCACTCTATTAGCAGTGATATTAAACACGTGCGCTGAGGCTAGCAGAGCTGAAACTCTAGATACAGTCTATAATAACTGCTCTTCAGCGCAGAGCATGCAGTCTGTAATACCAGCATTAAACTGCGTATGACGCTTGCATGCTGTTATACCCTGGACCACAACGCAGCACGGGGATATTTGCAGCAATCGCCAACTATACATTGTATGGATCAAAATCATTTTGATATTAAGTAGAGATCATGTACCATGAAATTTCCTACCGTTAATATCTCAAAACATAATTTTTTATTAGTAATATGCATTGCTAAGGACTTCATTTGGACAACTTTAAAGGTGATTTTCTCAATATTTCGATTTTTTTTGCCTCAGATTCCAGGGTGCTGTTTCATAAAACAAGTTTACCAAATAAGCCAGGTTTATTTCAGTTAGTCTGACTTATTTTGAACCAAATCAATTGACAACAAGTCAGACTAACTGAAATAAAAATGATTTAGTAAACGTGTTTTATGAAACCGGCCCCAGAATTTCTAATAGTTGTATCTCGTACAAATACTGTCCTAACAAACCATACATCAATGGAAAGATTATTTATTCAGCTTTCAGATTATGTATAAATCTCAGTTTAAAAAATAAATAACCCTTATGACTGGTTTTGTGGTCCAGGGTCAGATATAGTAAACTGTGTACATGGCAGCTGGAAACAATTGTGGAAGTAATTGATTTGGCTTAGTTTATGATAATAAAGATAATAAAGAGCCCATGACAGACTCAAGTCGAGTTCAAACCCTTGATTTACAGAATAACGGCACCCATGCTAAGACTCAGTCATGCTAATGAACAAGCAGCGGCGCACACAGAGACATCGAGCAGTAACACGGGTCACACTGAGAGAATTAACGCCTGCTGGAAACTGTGATATGAAATATTAATGAATTATTTGGTGTTGGATATGTTTGGTGAGAGGTACACATATTGTAAACAATTAAATTAATGCGGTCAAACAGACACCTGTCCCATACAGCAAAAACTACAAATGTTTATATACATATATATATATATGGGTAGTTGACAAATAAAACATGGACTGTGTCCTATGGTGTCACAGCAAAAATGAAGAAAACATTTAACATACAAATAACACGAGAAAATGTATCAGATTTACTAATAACATGAGAGAGGTTTATCTTCAATGTTAGACGTTATTTATTTTACATATTGATACGTCAACTACACATATATATATATATATATATATCAAATGTGTGTGTAAAATATATATATAAAATGTTATATATATATATAATATATACATACATATACAGAACATATATATACACACACATATACACTCAGACACACACGCACACACACACACATATATATATTATGTATACATATACACATACATATACAGAACATATCTATACACACATATACACTCAGACACACACGCGCACACACACACATATATATATATATATATATATTATATATACATATACATATACAGAACATATCTATACACACATATACACTCAGACACACACGCACACACATATATATATATATATACATATACACATACATATACAGAACATATCTATACACACATATACACTCAGACACACATGCATATATATATATATATATATTGTTATATTTGTTTATATTAATATTAATCAAAACATTTTTAAAATTTAGTTTGCATTTACCCAAAATGTATTTTATTATTGTAAAGTATTTTTCTTGACACTTTAAGGACTTTTTTTCTAATATATTTTTTCCATTTGAAGGTTTAAAATGAAACTATTTTACATTTGAAAAACATATATATTTGTACAATGTATCTGGCATATATTCTACATACACGCTGTCCAAACAAAACTACCAGCTACCAAATGAAACTGGAGAATGCTATCAAACAAACACGATGGCCTAACTGCTAACGGATTGTTTTCAGGGCCGCTATCTTTGCTATCTCCATGTGTTTTATTGACCCAAGGACAAGAGAAGCAATATTTGATGATGCAGTTAAAATGCATTATTGAGAGTCTTTCCTCTCTTACAGAAGCTGTACGTGTACGTCTAACCCCTGCTGGACGGCACTGCCAGTGTGACCCGCATTACTTCACATTCAAGTTAACGTCAGTGTGTTAATCTTTGGACTGGTGCTGGTTAATAAACGGTCAGTCGGGTTAGTGGAGTGGAGCTCCTGCACCTCCCTTCTGTTCCCAGAGCTTTAAGCGTGAGGAGAGAGCCATGGTGGGGCGAGGGGTGAAAGGTCAGCCAGGTGTGATGTGAGCGAGGAAAAAATGGACAGTGACACTGTGGACCTGCAGATGGAGAAAGAGACAAAACATCATCATAACATACTGGCTCATATTTCATGTAAATATAAAAAAAGCATGAAATATTACTACAGGTGTTTATATAATAGAAATGGCATTATAAATATTTTATTAATTATAAAAAATGTAATATTGTATAAATATATAGTCAAATATAATGATGTATAATTAATTATATATGTTAAAAACCTAATAGTTCTTAATTTTAAATATATTTTTTGCACTGTGAAATTATTGTCATGAGATTCACTAAATAAATTAAAATTCAGAATGTGTGTGAAATCTGAGCAAACTGAGACATCAGCAGATACAGGATGATTTATGCAAATGATTTCACATAAAAACATCTCCGTGTGTCTTCATCTGCTGCTGTGAGATGTGAGACTTGACTTTTTGCTCTTCTTCGACCAGACGTTTGACCCAGACCGATATAAAGCAGGAGAATGAAAGAGCCGGCTGACCGGTCGTTGCTCAGTAAACGTTCTGTAATGAAGAAGATCTGGTCTTAATTAATAGTGGTGTTTGCTAAGGAGCCGAGGGTCACTAGTGCTGCTGCGGATATATAAATATTAAACCTCCACACATAACTCCATGCATTTAGAAGGAGTCACATCTACAGTATGAAACTGAATGTTATGAGTAATGCCCCAGAAACCACCAAAAACACCCGAGAAACCTGCTAAAATCCATCATTACAGTGAGTTCTGCACAGGCAAATACACACGAAACATGCACATCTAGAACTAGACCGTTGATAAATCCAACGAGCTTCTTCAGGCAATAAATGAAAGAGAGTGTGTTCTTCCACAGTCTTCAGTGAAACAGACAGCAACACAAACACACGATGAAAACCGAGTCTAACGAAGGCCAAACGACAGGTACTGATTAGAAACCGCTTCATGACCATGACAGTGTTCAGTCATTTCACAAACCTGCTTCAGTTTGATGACACTTTATTCACTGTAAGCATTTAACTCGTATTATCACATCTGGCAAACTCCAAGGAATCTACCAACATAGATAGCTGATCATTAAATGATATTTGTATTTATTAAAATATGATGACTAATGAACAAAATCTGTATTATTGTACTACAACAAACAACACTAGTGTTCACGTATTACTATGACAAATAAGTTACAATAAAACAAATTATAATAAATTCCATCACTTGCTAAAAACAAAAGAGGAGCTGAATATAAAATACAAATATTTATAGCTTGCATCATAATCTCTAAAAAGTACCAGTGTCTGAAATAATATTTTTAGGGTGAAATATTTGTGCCTATGGAATTTGATTTTCAGATATATTTCTAACCACATAAAATAAATACATATAAAATACAGTATTAGTATAGCTTGCAATTTATATTGTAAAATGCACTATGGTCCTAGCTTTTTTTTCTTTTTGTACCACGGTGTCAAAAATGAACTTTTATTATAGTTGAATATTTATCCTCATAAACTCTGTATTTTTCTAACCCTATAAACTCAACCGCCATCGTTTTGTCAGATCTCTCATCCATTCATGAACTAATTCTCAGCCTAAATGATTGAATCTCATGTTAATTCTAGAATAGAATATTTAAAATATAAAACGCATGAAATATCTCAGAGATTACAAACTATTTGAATTCATGGGGCTTTTTACCCAAATTAATTTCTGACCTCAGTACCATAGAAATACCATGATTTCAGACAGGTACCATAGTAATACAACTGAAGTACTATGAATATGATAATCATCGAATATCATGGATTATGTCAAACTTTCATGTTTCTTTTTGCAAACGACAGCAGTAAGATAAACAGTTGCTCTCTTGTTTCCTGAGAGTCACTTCATCTTAACACAAGCGCACACAAACACGGATTCATGTGAGGTTTAGGTTTCAGGATCATGACAATGCATTCACATTTACAATCCTGCCAAACCTCTTGTCATCCGCGTCGACATTACACGACAAACAACAAAACTAATGAGTCAGAGGCAGAAAAAGATCCTGGGAGCTCAGATTTCAGCGCCGCGTTTAGTCCCGGCGATCCAAATACAAGACCTTTCATTTCCCAACCAGAACAAACCACTCAACTCCTGGGCCTACACGAATGGCTCAACGTCCCTAACATCATGAGAACACACCGGGACGTGGTGTCTGTGAGGGTCTGGGATCTAGGAATAAATCACAGTATCTACAAAAAGAGTTAATATGAAAAACCAAACATGCATACCTTGTGATGGTTCCTCGATGGAGCAGAAGAATATATCCAATGAGAGAAACGCGTGAAACTCCAGGGGAAAACTAGGAGGCCAAAAGCAAGGTACACAGTCTCACTGTCACTGAGAGAGCGAGGATACGATCTGAAATAGAGTGGCACACACAGATAAGCATGGCAGCTGAGTTAACACAAGACTATAAATATCCTGCGGCTAGAAGAGGTGGGACATACTACCCTGTTTGGGAAACACTTGAGTGCTGTAGACGGGGGGGAACTGGACATTATTTAGACTTTAACACATCGGGGATCTGACTGGAGGCATCGTCTGATGTGGATGATTTCAAAACATGCTGGATTACATTGGCAGCAATGTTTCTGAAGACTTTGTCAAGGCTATGACCCCATGCTGGAAATCAGTCTCGACGCAAACCTGGGAAAGCAGTGCTGGAAAAAGCACACGAGTCAAGCGTCCGCAGGCTGTCTAATGACTGGTGGTGTGGTGTGATGGACAGACTCAGCTGGGAGACATCTGCAGGGGTGGGAGGAGGTGTCAGAGAGAATTAGAGAGAGGACACAAGCGTATCAGACACTCGTGATCTCTGGGAAGAACCACCGGAGGCCAATGGAGCCGTTGTGGATGAATCTCTCATACAATCATTTTGATCTCAAGATGATAGATTTACTCTTTAGCGCACTTGATTATCATCTGTTAAATCAATTTCACACGAAAGGTCTCACTTTGTCTGAAGGTGCATTTATTAAATCAGCTGAAACCGTTTAGGCGGATTCAACTGGAATGGATTATGAATTAATAAGCACAATATGATTCATAAATGTGTTCACATATGCATTTCAAACACTTCAGCACATGCTAGTTCCCAGTCGCTGTGGATGTTGTCACCAGAGCTACACCATGTATAATTACATAATTACAATTAGTTTTTGAGCAAATATTTAGTCAATATTCAGTCTTATCCACTGACAGCTCACATGATATGAGATGTATTCATGTATTAGGCATCTACAATAAAACAAGCCAAGAAAACTGTAACTAACAACACATTTTACATGAAAATCTTGTAACTTGAGAGAATTTCCAAATTTGGGAGTTTTAAGATTTTTTCATTAGAAGGTTGTAATTTTTTAATCGTTTCATTATTTAGTGTTGTATTGTTTATTATTGTATTGAACTGTGAGATTTGTGTTGTGGGTGTTGACATTTCAGTTCATGACAAATTTCCCAAAATTGGGACAATGCAAGTATATTCTATTCTGTGTATCGTGGGCACTGAACGTGTGCAAAGTATTTTCTGATCCAATTGAGAATAGTCAGATTCAAGTGTTTACATGATTGATTTTTTTCCTATTGATTGAACTATTTTTGGGCCACAGTAGTCAACATTTGGAGTGGGTCAAAAACGTTCATCAAAGTTGTTTTAAGACAAGAACACATGTTGTTTCAAGACAACTTTGATAAAAGGTTTTGATCCACTTCAAATGTTGACTTCTGTTCACCACCTCTTCTAATCTGATGCGCTTGTATGAAGGCTTTTCAGTCCATCAACTCGATTATAAACCAATTATTCTGATGCATGAAAATATATCTATTGTGTTATGGCACCAAGTCTTCATTTATTTGAATTAATAATCCCTGTATTTAAAAAATTAATACAAAATTACACAGTTGCCCCCAAGATATTTAGACATTTAAAGTCTTATATGTTTTTGCACTTTTTATTCTATTGCACATTTTACTCTTTATTTCTTACCTATATATATGCTCTTGTGTTGTGTTACTTTTATATCATTTTTATTCTTTTGCACTGTCCACTGAGCGGACCTGATTTGATTTACATTTCACTTCTGATTATACCCTGTATCATTTATTACGTGACAAATAAACAAACCTTGACCTTATAAAAAAAACCTGTTCAATTGTACACAACAATATTTGATGGCCACATGATTTTTCATGGGTTTCCACTGTTGGTTTGAGATTTAATGTACATCTTAAAAAGAAAATTCAAGTTTAAATCACTCATTAAACTAGTTTGGAGCTTCACATAAAAGAGAAAAATGTATTTTCTTCTTAAAATGGCCAAGGAGTTGCACACTTCTTTCCGGTCTAGATATCTCTCTTAAAATTAGGAGACCTCATATAGCCAGATTTTTCAAAGCACTAGAAATGGGTTCTTCCAAAAAAAGAGAAAATCTACATGTTGAGGGGGTTTAGGTGTTGTATCTTATTTTTTGATCATTGGCCCACTGGTTGAGAACCGCTGATGTATCCGGGATTCACTGTATCATGAAAAAGTCGGTGTCCAGATCAAACCGTTTCATTTTGATGAAAGATTATAGACATTTTCATTTGAATCACTGACAAAATAACAGAAATGCATGACAAGAAGTGTTGAATTCATGTTGACTTTAAAAATGTATGATTGCATAACAGCATTTACTTCACAGAAAGCACAAACGGTTTCGGAAAACTGAATCAACAGGTCTAGCAGCGTTTGAGCACAGATACCACTCGGTGTGTTTTCTTATCTAATGACATCGCGCCTCGAGTGTCCAAATACTTTCAATGCCAGAGAAGTTTCAATCAGTGCCATTTAGCCTTTTCCCATTCAGAGAGGACAGATATTACAATCCGGCGAGGATACGAACCTCAGGAACCCTGGAGTCATTTGAGCTTTGATTATAGTTGCAGGATAGAGAAGGACGTCCAAGAGAGGAGTGTTTACTGCAGAACACTAAAGCACTGCTCAATCACACTGAGTCCAGTGAGGAGACTCGGCCACAGTCCCTCCAAATGGCTTTAACATGTCCTGAAAGCTGGCTAATGGATGTTTCAAGTTTATAAATCTCACACTGAAGTGTCCTCGTTCTGATATAAACAGGATAAATCCTGAAATGAAGCGGCTTGAAAGCATGGAGACAACAGACATGGCAACACGAAAAAGGGGCTTTTATTTCTGAACTGTTTTTATAAGCAGTCCAACACACATGTTCCTAGCTGTTCTGAAAAAAGAAAATCATTTGAATTACAATTACCATTCATTCAATAATTATAATCATCATCATAACGGTAATAACCCCAGGCAGTAGTATTTGCGTTTGTTTGTGGCACATGAAAAAGAGTTTGGGTTGACTAAACCCGGATCCTCGACAGCTCCGTGCTCAAGGTAAACCAACGCACAGAGGGGCTAGCTCCCCGACCAGACAATAAATATGAAAGAGAGCAAGAGAGACCGGTATTAAACAAACTCAAATAATAATCTGGAACTCGTAGGTACAATATCTAAACTTATGTGCAAGATCGGAGCTGATTCTTCACCACAAATAGTTTAACTCACATCGAACCCGATCCCTTCCCGACTCAATTTTTTTTGTCTACATCGTAAAGTCTTTTAAATAAACCTAAGCTCATTTGTTTTTATTTCATATACACATAGATTTTTGTTAGTTTGTTTTTCCTTCCTATTGATCGCTCTCTTGCGTTTCGAAACCTGCGTTCGCCCACACACACAAAATTCACCGCTACGGAACAGACACAAGCAATCGAATGAAGCAAACACTGACGAAGTGACCGTTAAAATAAAATATAAAACCCCTGAATAAAACATGGATATTGGCGGAGGTGCCACCCTTTTTTTGAGAAGCGGGCTAGCATTTTCCAAACACGGTACCGGCCGTCGCCGGTCAGTAGCTTTGAGGCGTATCGTCTTGGATCACTTGCCTCGCGGCCCACTGGTTCCACGTCACCTGAATTTGGTCATTTTTGTACCATTTCTCAAACTCGCCGCCGCTCGCCCGTTAAAACGTACCAATTTTAGTCTGGGAAACCGCCGGCGAGCATCGTGCAAGCTTTTCATTGGTTCAAGGACATTCTCCTACAGTTGTTTGGCACATCTTTTGTCGTCAGCTCATGAAGCGTGCTGGAAAAAGTGCAGATATATAGATTTCAAAACAAGCCATTTGGTTTCAAAATAAAACCCTTGAAGGGCATTAAACATCCTCAGGATGGCACCTCCCCGATACTTAAAGGCTACAAAAACTGATCGACTCCAAAACCCTGCGATTTCTGCAGAGCGCCGTTTGCAAATCACTCGGAAATGCGCTGAATGGAGTTGTAGAAAAATTACCGCATGGAAAAAAACAAACAAAACGACCTGAATATACATAAAGAAAACACTTCTTTAAAATCACCTCATGCCTGTTAACCTGTGCTTGTTTATCCATTCCAAAAAACAATTAGACCAAAATAAATGCACATAACATTCTCCAAAAAATATGTCATCTATAGAAATCTGCATTTGCGTCACATTCAAAACAATATAAAAAATGAACTATATTTAAGTCAAGCCTTACAACAAATGGTTTTAAGTTGTCTCTCCTTCCGCGATCCAGGCAGCCCACCTTCCCAAACACCTGCGAGTGTCCTGCTATCATCGCACTGAATAACGGTCTGCCTGCCGTGAATGGATAATGGTGAAACACACGAGAGACAGACAGAAGACCTCCTCGCACCTCATTATGAGATAAGCCATCCGACTCTCTGCTCTCACACCGATGCTCCTAAAAGAGGCGCGTACGCACAGTTCTCAGCCTGAGGTTTGCACACGCCCGCCGATTGATTGACAGATGTGAAGCCCGCCCACCCCGCCCGCCCCAAGCTGAGACATAGGGACAAACACAGACAGGTAGAGACAGAGATTCGCCATATATGCAAACATTGTCAAGAAGATTATACTGTAGATGCACAGAGAAAGGATTCATATAATACAGTCAGATAAAAGACTCCAGGGATGCTGCTGCTGCTGCTTTTTCCAAGTGGTCCCTCTAACCGAGGCATCATGCATCGTCAACCGTCCATTGGCGTCCTTGTACGCGACTGGAGGTCTGCAGTTCAGTTTTTATTCTGTGCGTTCAGTTTACAACAATGTTCTCGGGGTCCGTTCACAGGGAGATGGAGGTGACGCGGCCTGGACTCGAGGAATTCTCTGGTGTCTCAAGTCGAACGTTTATTTCATTGGCACATTTTGCACTTCTGTGGGTTCAGGGGGATGGGTTGGGTTCGTGTCCAAGCAAACGTCCCGCCACGTTCCTACCCATTGTGTCAAGCAGCGTAAATCCCTCCACCAACAAACAAAAATGTGAAACAAAAATACATTCAAGGTGAAAGAATACAAATCTTCCTGGTGAAAATACGGGGGGGATTTCCTTTAAAGCAACAACACCTACTATTTGCATCATGTACACATACAAGTACACACACTTAATTCACGTGAGCAACCCAACCAAGTTTGGTGTTTACAAAGGCTGAGCACCAAAAAAAAAAAGGCTGAAAGAAAAACGCTCCCTAATTTTTACACTGTACGTAGTTTTCTGAGAGCTCAACTCGGATGCGCAAAACATTGCAGCTCGTTCAATCCGTGGGCGAGTATTAAGGAAGAGTCGAAGAATTTTGTACTTTACTTTTTGTACATGTCAGGTGCCACAACAGTCCACAAATCCGAGTCCGTTTAGCATAAAACGGCATGCATGCCATGCGCCCACGATGTTGACAGAAAGTGGTGCAAAGCATATGCTTCAAGAATGGCACAGTCAGTGAGGTGGAGTTGGCGTTCCCACAAAGACAACGGGAGTGATATCGTTTAAGCCAATGTCTTTTGAGATTGTTTCCATCTGATTAGATCTCTCAGGCCGCATGGCTCTAGTGTCCCTCTAGCAGAGGTACTGATACGGTCCGGCTCTAGCACACTGCCACTTGAAAGAGAAGCTCCAGGTGGACATTGTGGCCTCTTTCTTTGCTAATAGACGAGCATGCCGGCATGTGCAAGGAAAACGTGGGGATCACAGAAGGAACGACATGCTCACAAATGGGGCGCAGTATGCCAGCCTGCACCACTGGTCAAAAGAAGGTCCCAGATCCAGCACTGACATCACCGATTGTTCATTAACATTATCCAGGAGTGACGTCCACCCCAGCGTGTCAAGTTGTGAGGAACTGTGTGTGTGTGTGTGTGCATTTGATTGACGAACAGTTGAGGAACAGCAAGGGCACATTCCAGTAGAACCTTCTGAGGCGGACCATATGGCGGCTCACTGTGCCGGTTGGGAAGCTGAATGGTGCTGGACAAGCGTTTTACTGGGAGAGAGAAAGAAAAAGAGAGAGAGAGAGTGTGTGCACGTGTGTGTTGATGAAGAAGATGGAGAGGAGTGGTGGACAAGGGCGGTGGGCGGCTCACAGGCCGTTGCTGTTGCGGTGCGTGAGCGGAGGTTTGGACAGTTCCACCACATTGGTTCGCCCCTTGCCGATGACTTTGGGGGCACGACGCAGCAGCTTCTGGGCCTCTGTGAATGCTTCGGTGAGCTCCTTCTTCCACTGTATGAACTCTGGATCACTCTGTGAGAAGAAAAATAACATTAGCAATTCAGTCTCAGATGCTTTATGATTTTTTAATATATCAAGAACTTTTAGATGCTAGTGAGATACCTAGTCAGCACTTTTGGATGCAAAAATTAAAATACCGAAAATGTCTTTCTTTTGTGGATAAAGCAATACCAGACTGCATTCTGAAAGCCACTTCACAGTGATGCTGTGAAACTAGATTTTATTCAATGTATTTTGCACCAATATGTTGGTATGCTTTTGTGCCTAGAGTATCATTAGCACGCAAAAGTCAAACTGGATTAGAATCAATCGAGCTTAAAGCTCATGCATTTAATGTGAGATATTTGTATGGCATGAGCTGCACGTAAAAACCATTTCAAATCAGACCTTTATGAGGTTTAATGTCAGATTAATATTAGCTAAGGTCTGCAAATGCACTTCTGAGCTGCTCCTGTGTAGATGGGAAAATATATTTCCCACAGAACAGACTCAAAAAGATAAAGTTTTCTAGAACAGCAGAACACACAGAGACCTTGCTTTTTTCAGCACAATCCATCTTTTTTTGGATTATCGAGTCAATTCAATATTTTAATTTAATATTATCACATAAGAAATCCATAAAGGCTGTGCTTTACTTTCTCTGAAAGTAAGAAGTAACACAAGAGCAAACATAAGGGAACACATGGGGAGCTTGGGCAATATGACCAAAGCATGACCCAGAGTTCCTCAATTAGTTTTCGCCGAGGGCCGAATTCTGCCAACAATACAAGCCAAGGACAACTGACCTATATATATATATACATTAATTATATTATTGTTGCTTTTGTTAAAATAGTCACAAGATTGTCACAAGATAAATATTCAGATTCTGTTCCCCAATAGTTTGTTTTATTCAAACAATTATGAAAATTTTTGCATTTAGATACAGAAGGATTGAGGAACTCTGATATATACCCGAGGTAACTATGTTTTTCCTTTTTTTGAGAAAAAATACCGTAAAATAACAGTAACATACTAAGTACCATTTAATATCATATATAAGCATATTTTCTGCCTTATCTTTGTGACTGAAACCAAAGTTATTTTCTGAGAAAAAAAAGGCCATAACATAACAGTAACACACACTAGGTACTATTCGTTATTAATTGTGTATCATTATAATATTGAATCTCAAATATGAAATTATTTAAATAGTAAATGTGTGACTTTTTGATTTATTTCCATGTATTAATTTACAATAAAACCCTCACAAGAGTGTGAAAAATAAGCATAGGGAACAATAAAAGTGAAGCAAGATCATACAAGACCAGAAGAGGAAGAGAATCTCTCGACGAGACTGAGAACCGCATGAAGGCGCCCTACCTCGCACTGCAGGACAAACTGTTTCCCTCCTTTGATCCTCAGCAGGATGCACTTTTTGTCCTTGATCTGCGTCTCCTCCACAGTCACGATCTGCTCCATGGTCAGCAGGTTTTGCTGCGGGGAGGAAAGACTAATTAGTGCGTCCCTGTAAGTCGTCTCATAGATTATCCTACTGTGTTCGAGGAGAACACTCCATGCTACCTGCTAGTTCTGTAAGGGTGGGATTTTACCCTATGCTTGAGGTAAATACACATCTATCGGCGTCACTTACACTGTGGTAGAAATTCTAGAGTTTGTCTGGGGCTACGAGGGAGCAAAGACACGGATGACAAGCTGTTCTTGTACTCAATGAGTCAGTGGTGATACAGCGGACCGCAGACAGAGCGTCTCATATAACCGTCTGATCGCGGATACCTGATTCCCATCAGACTGGAGGACAATGGAAGTCATTTCACTTCTGTACAAACATTTTCCCTCTAAATGACACGTACCACATTCAGTTTGCTTTCTAAAGACCTTGATTTAAAGTGTGCTTCTGTGTGAAGACTAAGAAGCCTTTGGTTCACTGTTTGGCTGCGAGAACAAGAAATGGTTTTCAAATAACACTGTTTAACAACATAAAGCTAGGATCAATTTTATGAAATGACAAACAAATGAATTCTATGTTTGGGCAGTATAACATAAATATAATGGCATTTAGAGTACAGTTAATTAAAAGGTTTAATTTTAAATTAAAAACACAAAACAAAATAAATAAATAAATAAAATAAATATTTGTTTTTCAGCTGCTAGAACTAGAATAGAAAATTATTCTATTTTATAATATTACATATACTAAGGTTGGTGTGTATGATCAAAATTGTATATTACTGTAATTATACAACCGTATTTATTTTAAATATTAAATCACAATGCCTACTTCTGTATAATCCAGTGAATTTAATATTAAATGAAAAAATATAATAATAATGAAGTATAATAATGATAATGAACTAATAATAATGCATGAAGTCTGAGATAAGTTCAAAAACATTATATTATAGGACTTTAAAATCAAAATTGCTCTAAAATTGTCAGTGCTAATAGCCTCATGGCTAGTGGGTCGACACGTAGCACAACTGCGCTAACGGCGACCTGAGTTTGATTCCCGTCTCGAGGTCCTTTGCCGCTCCCGCTCCTCTCTCTCCTCCCAGAGCTTTCCTGTCATCTCTCAATAAAAAGGCATAAAAAAACTCTAAAATTGAGAACACAGAACAACTACAATGTAGTCAAGTATAAGCATCACTGCTTGCAAATCTGACTCGCAAGTGGCCTCTATTTCTATGCATCTCCTCTAAAACATGTTCCACAGGAAGTGCATTTACTCTTCAGATTGAAGATCCAGGGACTCTGGGAGTTAAAAATGCAGGAAATTGGCAAAATCTGCACTTCTTTATCTTAGTTACAGATCAGGGCAGAAGCTCTCTGGCCCCAGGGAACCTACTTCTTTTTCTGACCTACTTCTGCATTACACAGATCTGATTGCAAACGCTTCCTCCGGATGGGAAAAGACTGAGCTTTGGTCTAGCGGTGGAAAGAAGCAGAGGATATTAAAAGGAGAGGTGGGCGTCTCAATGGTTTAAGCTGTAGGTGAACCTGCGTCACTATGGGAATTTCGGAGCAGGGTGGAGGACGATGTAGGGTTTACGTAAAGTGATGTGATTCCTCCTCGCCTTCTCCTTAGAATTTTTATCAACATCTTGATATTTCCTGCTCTGCTAATGAACAATCAAACTTAAAGAAGAGGGGGAATCAGCTAAAATGCACCAGACTCACCTTGAATGCATGTTTTTTTAATGTTTTAATCCAATGTTCCTACAGCGTAGGGACACACAGGCATGCTCATTCTCAAAAAATGGCCTTTTAACCCTTTATACAGATGGTAAGAGCAAACAAAACGCACAAAAACACTCACCCGAGACTCTCCTTCACCTCTCCACTCGACGCGGTTGGGGAACAGGTAGAAATACCGCCGCTGCCACTGTGTCAGGAAGGGGTTTCCTAGCTTTAGCATGTAGCCGTGCATGATACAGTCCTTCCCCAGCGCATAGTCTGCACAGACACCACAGACACACAGTCACATAATGCTCAATGTCATTTTGGAATAGTTTCATTAACTTACATTTCAGTATCTTAGCATGTGCTCATTCATATTTATTATATTTTTTGTCACATTTGCAAAGAGATGACAGTGAATAAAATACTTTTTGGGGTAATCAATTCCTTTAACACTCAGATTTAACCCACTTGAATTCCTCTTCACGCCCTTCTGTGCTCGTATCATGGGGTCATGACGCAAACGATTAACTCAGTGTTTGCTAAATTACACGGGCTCTTTCAGATCTATTTCTGACCATCGTTCATTCGGTCATGTGATGGGTTCTGTGTCTTTCCCTTGAGGGAAGCATGTGGCACCAGCACTGCATGACAAGTCCGTAGGGTTCAGGCCTCTCCTCGAGGTCGCTGACGGAACTGACGCTGGACCCGTGAACGTCGATTAGCTGACGTCAGTCCAGGCCTTTAATTCTAGCTAGAGAATGTAGCACTACTGTAGCAGAAGCCATTTTCTTCTCTCGACACCACTGTGTGAAAATACTGCTCATCAATTCTGTAGACGTCTTATGAATTAACGCAAACCGGAGTTTCTACCAGAAAACATTATCTTGTGGACCGGCTTAAAACATGGATAAATGACCGAGTGCCGCAGACGACAAGACGCCTGGAGCAGCCATTCATTAGGTTTCGTGACCTTCTGGAAGTCCAAAATACAGGACACTCCCAAAATACAGTCAGAAAATGAGAGTCTGCTGAATGAGAGCAAACAGGATGTTTACAAACAGCATTTCGCAACCAGCTGTTCTGTGTACATTGCCATGACACCTCTCACGTGTCACAAATGTTGTGTATATGAAGATACTTCTCCAGGAAATATAATCTTCTAAAAATCTATTCACTGCACAGGAAGCTCTGATATACATACATCTTAGCTTATTATTAGACAAATTTAATAAAGCAATATCAGGTTTATATTTCAAGATTCAACGCCAAATACTGGGCTACAGATTAAAAAACTATAAAATAATTAAATATATATATATATATAACAAATTTGTACGGTTATACTCCCATTCAAAGTTTGGGGTAAGACTTTTTTTTTTTTTTTATAAATATATACTTCACATTCTTTTAGCTCTAAATTGATCCAAAGTGACAGTAAAGACATTTATAATGTTACAAATTAATTTGACAATTATGCTGTAAAAGCTGTTCTTTTGAACTCTCTTTTCAAATCATTCAAAACAAAATCAGTATATTATTATGATTTCTGAAGCATCATGTGACACTGAAGACTGGAGTTATGATGCTGAAAATTCAGCTTTGCATCACAGGATTACATTATATTTTAAAATATAGTAAAACAGAAAACATCTATTTTAAATTGTAATAATATTTCACAATATTACTTTGTTTGATCTAATAAAAACAGCGTTTATAAACTGACAATCATTAATAATTCTACTTGTAATTGTAGAAATTGCACCTAAACTTTTAAATGACAATGTATATTATTTTAAAAGCATAAATACATAAATTATAAAATAATATTTGAATAATAAACCATCATAGACTAATGCGAATTTGGGGGGGGATGCATAAATAAATAAATAACAATAAAACGTATGTGGCGTGTCTCACCCTCTTCGTGGCCCTGCTGCTTGTTTTTGGCCCGCTTGCGCACCTCGTTCTTATCCGTGTCACTATTGACAGCTTCATACACCGTCTCGGCCACCTCCTGCTGCCAGCGCTCAGAGATCACTAGAGGAAAGTTCTTATAGAGCTCCTGATCACTGTCAAGCAGCTGAAAGGGAGAGGGACAAAGATACAATTATTTCAATTCAGACAGTCTCATCTGGTCTAAGTGGGCAGAGATAAAGTTGCAGCGCAGACCAGACTTTACGCTGGAAGTCAAATTCTGGCTATAAGGGAGTCATTTATCATGCTCACAGCGTAGTGGAAAATTCCTCCAATTTTTAAAGCATGAAACACAAGCTCAAGTGCTCTTAGATTTTATACGGTTCTCTTAGTGCTGGACGCAATCTTGGCTCCACTTGAAACCCCAAGTAGTCCACTTTGATGATGTCACTGAGCTGAAGCAAAGACATCAGCCTTGAGCACCAAGTGGAATAAGGGAAAAGTTTGGTCCCACGGTTACTGGTTTTTACCTTAATTCCTTTAGTGTCCTCCTCGTCGAAGGAGCCGATGTCAAAGGCGTCTGCAGCGTTGACTTCTCCTCTGGGGGAATGAGGGGTGGGGGGTACTGCAATCAAACAAACCCAAAACAACATTTTTAAGATTAACTAGTTCGTCTTGCAAAATGATGGAGGATTATACAACTGATGTTGATTATATACATTATATAACAGTAGGCAGTAACGTTTCTAGGCATAGGCAAGCTAGGCGGTCGCATAGAGCACCACCAGTACTGCCACAACATTTTAACAGGGTTGTGATCAAGAGTGGTACAGACACCCTGAAATATGATTGCCGCCCCCAGTGGATCCCCAACATCATTGGGCTAGAGTACTGTCATTCTGACATGCCTGTAAGCCATTGGATCAGAGTGCTGGCAATTGTTGCATGCACAGTTTGGATTTGGAGCGCTCAATGCTATTAGACTTTTATTTAATTTATTTATTTAGTCATTTAGCAGACGCTTTTATCCAAAGCGACTTACAAATGAGGACATTATAGAAGCAATCAAAACCAACAAAAGAGCAACAGCATGCAAGTGCTATTACAAGTCCTGTTAGCCTAACGCAGTATATGTACGTTTTTTATTTTTGAAAACGAGTATATAGAAAAAAGAAACTTAGTGTTAGTTTTACAAGTTAGAGAATAAATATGCAATTGATAGAGGGTCAAATGTGTCTTTTTTAAATAAAAAGAAGAGATTGGATTAAATAAAATCAATGGGTTGTCAGTATTTTGTTTAGGCAGTATTTGTGGCAGTCGAGAAACCATGTTTCATGTGAAGCTGGTCTAAAAGGTGTGGCGTGTGCGTTTTTGCACCAATGCATTGTTAAAAGGTTCAGTGTGTCGTGTAATATTCCCATATAAAACTTCAGACAATTACAAAATATTGGTGCAGTAAAATTCGCTAATTCACAAGATCAATACATACTTTATTAAACTGCTTTGTCAAATTTAACGCATCCTGACGGAAGTGTCGAAATGCTGAATCAATTAATTTGCTTCCAAAAATATACATTTTATTCACTTCTAGCAGCACTTAAAGAGTGCAGCGTCATACATATTGAGGGCAGAGCGTCACGTTATTTAAAGGGGAAGTTCATGCATCAACGAGCAATAAAAGAACAAGTAGCTATATTATGATTACTTTTACATCACTGATCAGGCTTTTATCGGCCTGTGTAGTTTGACGTAACAGAGTTTTATAGGTTTGACTGAAATAATAATGCAATAACTGACACAACAACAAAACAATTGAACAGAAAAAACTAACAGATAAAGTCAAACAGTAGCCGTTGATAATATCTAACAATGTATCCAAATGTAATAAAATTAATGTATGTGTGATGAAAATTTCTTAGCAACTAGGGGTTGTTACACAGAGCTATACAGGCATTCAGTGGCTATAATGGTATCACAGATAATAAACTGCTAAATGTTTTATCTTAGCAGTCAATTTACAAATATGCCTAATGCGTTCAGATTTGTGGAACTCACAATGCTCTGAATTTCCACAAATTAGTGTCGTTAGTATTGACAACCAATTTGAATGTGACAAAAAAACTGATGTCTGAAAAATTAATTCTATCTATCTATCTATATCCTATATACACATATAATTTGTAAATGTATCAATGTTGTTATTTAAGATTTTAGTGTTTACATAATCAGTTTTATGCTCCTGGATTCCCGGATTAACCGCGTTTTAAAATGTCACGTTAATTTAATCGTAAAGGTTCAGCTAAACAGAGTGTTTCTGTTGCACGGAACGGAACCGTTTGCAGCTTGCACAAAACGAAAACAAAGTTACACTAGTGGTGCACCAGCTTAAGTCAAGTCAAGTCAAGTCAAGTCAAGTTGAGCTTTATTGTCATTCCACTACATGTGTGGACATATAGTGGGACGAGATGTCGTGCCTCACAGGACCACGGTGCTACATAAATACAAATATACAACACGAAGTAAAACAGTATAAACCTATACACAAACTAACCTACTGTCAGCTTTGACTATACATATGCTATATATAAAGTGGTTACCTATACATAAACTAAAAACAAGAAACAAAAAATACAAACTGTACAAAAATACAAACTGTACAACTGTGCAGATGACTTCAAATACAATACTGTACATGTGCAAAGAGAGACATTCAAGCAGCTGGCTGGGGAACAGTGTAAGGTGATTTGTGGTGCATGAGCCAGTAAACATACATACATTACAGTCGATATTACAATCAGTCTTTGTGGGATTATGGACACACAATGGTGTGTGAAAGTGTCTAGTGCATGCAGAGGAGAGTGTGTTGCTACAGGTGCAGGCCCGCTCACCTGAATTCCACAGAGATAAAAGTTTAACAGTTTTTTCCTGAGATGTGGTAAGGTGGGGGTTGTTGTTTGGGGTTTCAGAGGGCTGTGTGATGTGAGTTCAGGGCTCTCACAGCCTGGGGAAAAGCTGTTGAGTAGTCTGGGCGGGCTCTGCTCTGATACTCCTCTGGTCTCACCTGAGGGTAGGAGCTGGAAGAGACTGTGGGAGGGGTGGGTGGGGTCCTCCAATGGGTGGGGTCATTAATTAAAATGACCGTCTTATCAGAGACACGGAGGCTATTTCACACACTAGATTAGTGACAGAGGGACTAAACTGCGAAGCTTTATTTCCACCAGAGAAATGCTGTGGGACCATTTTGGGTACACCAAGTATGTCCAAGGGGTCATTTAAAAAAATGCTGCTAAAGAGCGAAATACATAAGGGATAATGCACGGCTAGCTGTACATTGAATGATTTTAATGCACAACATGACGGCAAGAACCACCTGACACGAAGCTCAGCATTCTGCCCGCTTCAGATCAGAAAGAGACGAAATAGTGCGGTAAGATCACATTTATTTGAATTAATTAATTATAACATTTAACTACTTGAATTAATTATTCGATCGAGAGAGAGAGAGAAGTGACAGACTGTGTGAATTAGCCTACCTACGTCTGTGTCTCTCTAGTAGGCTATTTAATCAGTTTTATTAATAAAAGTCACAGGGTAGCGTTCTCAAGAAGTTTGTGTCCTCCTGAATGTATGTACACGTGCGCAGCGTGATCTCAGATCTCACAAACCAAAACAATAGACACGAGTTTCTCAGGCCACATGTAAAACCATACGAATTATTATAAAGATTATTAAAATGAATACGTATGGATGACAGTTGATTACACTAATATTTTAGTTTATTTCCATCATTAGTAACAGTGTCCTCTGTGGGATAAATAAAGTTAATATTAGTCGTATATTAATAATACTTCATTAACTTTGTTATTTACTATCCCTGTTATTATTCATAAGTAAGATTTTTTTTCACCATGTTTCCAAATTCTCTACCCCAGGTCCAAAAGAAATGCAAAGAATGTACAAACTGAAAACATTAAATGCTTTTGAGCTCTATTTCCATTTCTTCTTTTCAAAAGAGAAGTTCATGGATGTTTACAGAGCAGCAGTCACCTTTTTTCATTCCAATGGGAGAGATGGACTTTTGTTTGTTTGGTTACGGTGTTATTTCGGTTTCAAAAGCCAGCAATAAATAACACTTTAACATATAAAGAGAGTTCATGAGATTTTATACATTAGTAATGTTGGGGAATGAATAAATGCTTAATAGTCATAATCGTAAAACAGTGATTATTCCTCAGACTATAAACGTAATAGCAAAATCTATAATCGTTGCATCCCTATATAACAGCGTAATGAGTCTGATTCAATTATGATTATATGAGTGTTCCCGGCAATATCTTTTGGCATGATTTGTTACTCTCTAATTGGCTACATTTTCTGTACAGTAACATGGGTGATGTACTTTTCACCACAAACTCTCTCTCTCTCTCTCTATATATAATGTGAATGGATGGCTTCAACAAAAGCATATACCACAATTACAACCTCTAAACTCATTAGGTCTTTCTTCAAAGGTTTATAAGTTATAATTGAACGAATGGAGCTTTTTCTTGCAGAACCTGACTGTTGCACTCCACAGGCTCAGTGACCTTTTATTTCAGAAAACGATGATAGTCCTCACAACACAGAGATCTACAGATTGTGCACACTAACGGGAACACTGCTCACAGGAAGTGATTAGAGGTCTGACAGTAATTGTCTTATGAGAATGTATCGTTGAAGGCTTGGCTTTGTGCTTTGACGCCGGTTCCAATGGTGCTCTAAAGGGGATGAAATTGGAGTCACGGCTTCCTAGAGAGGATTTTAGTATGCTAACGGCCACTGTCAGCACTCTAACACACTCTCCGCGATGGTGTTCATCTAAATTCATTCCTATTAAAGCAGCACCACTAAAAAATTATAATCTGATGCTTGCTTATCTATTGCTGAATGACTAGTCCATCATCTGGACTCTAAATCAGATCAGTTATAAATTGCAATTACACAAAACCTCTTATTCTCTATCAGTGTATGATGAGGACTTCAACAGGGCTGATACCGAAAACAAGGTCGAAGGTCTCACCTTCTGGAGATAGACCTGCTGCCAATCGATCCCATTGAAGAACACATGCTCCTTTACCTCTGACGCCCTACAGAGAAAAAAAGAGATCACTTTCGAGTGAAATACATTTGTCAAGCACTTTTCACACACCATGTTCACAGGAGCTTTACAGAAAATCATGATTTGATGGTTCTAAAATCTTATCATTTTAAATTCTTATATATGCATTTAGCAGATTAGAGCAGGGCAATGATATAAAAACAATCAAACATTTGAAATTTGCTACAGTAAATATCACATTACATGAGTATATTGTATGCAAGCAGATAAAGTTGGACATACTTATACAAAAAAAACTTAATTTAAAGAGCTGGGTGATAATGTAGTTATAGTTTGCAACAAAAATAAATTGAGGTATAGCTTGAAATTGCTTTGCATGAGTATATTGTATGTATGCAGGAAAATAGGAACACTTTTGACCAGCAGGTGTCAGCAATTCAGAACGAGCTGCAAATAATTCCCAGCATGCTTTTCTGTCTTTTATAAGTCTAAAAGCTTTCAGACTGTAGCTTCAATTGGACAAGTGGCATCAATAGTTTTTTTTTTTTGATAGTTCACTATAAACCAAATACACATCTGATTAAATGTCTAAGTATTACAGATGTCTAATCTTGAAGATGGAAGGCATTTTGACTTACCCCCGTCCTAGACACCCCAATCTTTTGGCGACGTCTCGCTGTAAGAGTCCTTCCAAGAGGGACTTGAGCTCAGGTGTGAAGGAGTCGGGCAACTCCACATTCTGATGAGAGAGAAGGAACAGGAAGCGGTTCATGAGCTTGATTAATATCTCGTTAAACATGACTTTATGCCATGTCGCCTGGTGTTTGACTTTCACGAGATGTTTGCTTTTGTTTCATTAGCTATCCCCGTCAGTTACACTGAACATTCATTAGTAAAATGCAAATATGCAGGAACAGCAAACGTTCCAGTAGCCGTCTACATCAACAGAGCATTAACAGTACAGAGTGCTTAGCAGTATTTAAATATCCTCACAATCATACAAATGAATGTGAGGACAATCAAAACAATTCTCTTACGTAACAAACAGTGCCAACTGCATATTCAAATCAAGGTCAATGCTCACCAACGTCACAGTAAATGCAGACAAATAAACTTCACTCAGTTCAGGCTGTCAGGTGCATTCACCATAACACTGAACTAAATAACAGGGCATTGCGTTATAGATGCTAAGGTTTTCTGAGTGGTAGCTTGTTGCTGTACTTGCGAGTGTGTTTGAGTCAAAAGAGTCCAGCTTCAAGTCTCAATATTCTGGTCTTTAGTTCCTCATTTAATTGATTTCTTCATTCTTCTTCATTCAATGCAATATCTATGGGATTTGTTCCCACCGGTTTCAAAAGTGCCTCTATATACAGTATTGTTCCAAAATTTGGGGTCAGTAAGATTTGTTTTATATATATATACACACACACACACACACACACACACACACACACACACACACACACACACACACACATATTAGGGGTGTAACGGTTCACAAAATTCATGGTTTCGGTTTAATATGACACAGTGGTGTCACGGTTCGGTACGTTTTCGATACGGGTGAGCGGGGCAATTGGTTATGTCGCAATGTTGGAGATATTTATGTTTTACTTTTGAACCATGAAGGTGAGCCAATGGATATCACACAAGCACTCGTTTGCACCATGGTTTGCAAACTAAACGCTGGTGAACATCTTAATCAGTCAAATCACTATAAACAGAAAGTAAAAGTATAAATGGATTCATGACGGAGCTTTCGGCAGCTGACGCCGCTTATTCTCTCAGAGACTAAGAGAGACAAATCTACTTCAACATGCTGATAACATTTACATTTATGCATTTAGCAGACGCTTTTATCCAAAGAGACTTACAGGTTATACATGTTTTGTCAGCATGCGTCTTCCCTGGGAATCGAACCCACAACCTTTGCGCTGCTAACGGTATGAAATGATATCCAAAATTATTAAGCAGTACAACGTTTTCAACATCGATGGTAATAAGAAATTAAATTGAGCATATTCGAATGATTTCTGAAGCATCATGTGACACTGAAGACGGGAGTTATTGCATCACAGGAATAAATTACATTTTAAAATATTCAAACAGACAATAATAGTTATTTTAAACATTTCATAATAATATTTCACAATATTACCATTTTTTACTGTATTTCTGATCAAATGAATGCAGCCATGGTGAGCATTAGAGGCTTCTTTATAAAATCTGACTAACTCTAAACCAATGAACCTCTGTGGAGTCATGATCGAGCTTTACAGTCCTTGACTAATGAAATCTGGAGATCATTTTCCCTGTCAGGACAACATCCAAAAACAATTGCTCTGCGTATACTGAACCGCTTTTATTGCACCAGGATAATAAAATAAAATAACTTCTGGAAATGATGAAAAAAGATCTCTGAACACTGTGTCAGCAGCACTGTCAGTCTTGGCCCATAATCCTTATGTGCCAGTTTACAAACAAAACCCGATCATCTTGCCTGTCAGAGGAAAACTGTTTAACGTCTGCTGGGTGAACACCTGCTTGGACACCGAGAGCTTTTTCTGCTGATTTCTGACTAGATTTGTCCAAGTCCTAATGACTGATTTAAATCATCCTTCATGGGCAGCACAATAAAGTCTGACATGTTTCTGAGCAAGCTATTTGATACTCTAACAAGAATAAAAAATACATTCATAATTTACATTTGCATTGACTTCATCTGCTAAGTTGCGCAATGTATGTTTGGACTGGGTCTGCTTTTCCTTTTAATCAAAAGATGATGTCTCAGAAATTAGCATTTTTTTTCCGATGCCTAAGTAGGTAGCTCACTTGTTTTGAAGGGAAACCACATAATCAGCATTAAAAACAAGTGACTTCCTTTCTAGTGACTGTACAACAGTCAAGAGCGTGGCAGCTCGATGAGGACTAAATTACAGTGATGTAAGAGGAGGACAGTAAATGCAAAGCGTGGATGCAAATTCCTCTCCATTAGCATTCCCTTGTTAAACATAGCGGGTGTAAAGGCACAGGTGCTGCTGTGATGAAATGTTCCCTCTTCACTTCATGGAAAGCTGTGGCTCATTTATATATCTCCTGTTTCACAGCTCTATCTGTTAATTGGCATAAGGGAGCTCTTTCCAATCTGAACTGTTACAGCATTTTTAGATTCAATTGACGTCTTTAAAGCTATAACTAAGAACTGGGTGGTTGCTAAGATTTTCTAGGTCGTTTTTTGATGGGATTTTGCATCATACACCAAGAAACTTAAATGAGAGCACTCTCATACATGTGTGAAACAACAGAGAAAGACGGCGCTTTGGTTTCTCACCATGGTAAGGGTCATGCGGTCGATCTCATGTTTGTCTTTGGTCTTGTGCTGTCTGAATGGACTGTGCCTGCAAGAAGAGAAGAATCCGAGTTCACGTAACTGAACACACAATGCTTAGCCTCCTAACGTCATACTGAGGACACTCGTAGTGATTTAGCAGTGACGTGTAGGCGGGAGGGGTGTTTCCATCAGAGTTCAAAAGTTCATTGAGTTTCAATCTCAGTCGCAGTTTGTGACCCTGGAGCACAAAACCAGTCTTAAGTCGCTGGGGTAGATTTGTAGCAAAACCAACAA
>CM050435.1:22647654-22685154 GCA_027564155.1 Gymnocypris eckloni scoliostomus
GAATCGTGCATCACTACCACAGAGAAAACAAGAAAACAAGTCCTTGTCGCCGACTTCATCTCTTAAACCTCTTGAATATACACACACACACACACACACACACACACACACATATATATTAGGGGTGTGCGATATTGAAAAAAAGTCTCTATTTCTTGGGATTTTTCCGATAACGATAATTAGACGATATTTTCATATAAAACGATGTTCATTAGCAGAAAGCAAGCTTCTAAAGGCACATAGGTCTGACGTACTGAATTTAGGTAAAGGAGTGCAGAGCCAGTGGTAGTTTTGAAGGCAAATATAAGTCCTTTGAATTTTATGCAAATAGATTTTGGTAGCCAGTGCAAATTGATAAACAGAGGTGTGACGAGCATTCTTTTGGCTCATTAAAAATGTATCTTGCTACCGCGTTCTGGATGAATTGTAAAGGTTTGATATAATTGGTTGGAAGACCTGCCAAGAGAGCATTGCAATAGTCCAGCCCGGACAGAACAAGAGTCAGAACTCATATATATATATATATACAGTGCCCTCCAAAAGTATTGGAACAGTAAAGTTAATATTGCTCTGTTGGCTGTGGAGTCAAGACATTTACAAATGTGTTTAAAAGATAAATATGGGACAAAACTACAGAATGTCACATTTTATTATTGGGTGGTTCAACAAACAGATGTTTCACCAGCTAAGAAGTTCAGCACTTTTAGAGTTTCATCCCCGATCTGATGTGAGCATAAGTATTGGGATAGTTGCCTCACGGGTCTTTCTAAGTGATCATCTGTGTCCTGTTGCATTAATTCTTCAGGTATTAAAAGCAGGGAATGTGTCGTATCAAGTTATATCCATTACTTCTGCATTCTGAATCTTGCATTTGATCATGACACACAAACCAGGATGAAGATGAGGGAGCTGACTTTGAGAAAAAACAAGCAAATTGGATGCTAAAAGAAAAGACTAAGTCAATTAGAGCTATAGCAAAAACAAAGGGCATGGAGAAATCAAGAGTTTGGAAACCACCAGCGACACCAGCAACGACCTGATCGGCTGAGAAAACAACAGTAGTTGATGACAGGCAAATCATAAAAGCTGTGAAAATGAACCCTAAAATATGTGTCTGTAAAATCACCAACAACTTCCAGAAGCTGGGGTGATGCTCTGACAATCTACTGTCCTATACAGAGACTTTGACACAGAATTACAGATGCTACAGCAAGACGCAAACCTCTGACCAGCACCAAAACAAGAAAGGCAAGATTAGAGTTTGCAAAAAAACACAAAGGTGAGCCAGAAGAGTTTTGAAACTGTGTTTATGGACCGATGAGACAAAGATGAACCTTTATCTAAGTGATGGGAAAGCAAAATGTGGAGAAAAAAAGCAAATGATCCCAAGCATACAGCCTCATCCACTTTACTGATGACTTAATGTATGATGATGAGTAGCAGAATGAATTTGTAAGGGTACAAACCATCTCGCCTGCCAATATTCAAGAAAATGCCACCAGATTAATTGGGAAGTGCTTCATATTGTATCAGGACAATGACCCAAAACACCCCGCCAGTTCAGTCAAGGATTTTATAAGGCCAAAGAAATGGAAAGTCTTAGATTGCTCAATCTCCAGATTTAAATCAGATTGAACATGTATTTCATCAGCTGAAGAGGAGAGTAAAGGCAGAAACAGTTGGAATTGGCTGCATTAAAGGCTGGGAAAGGTATTTCAAAGGATGAGACCAAGAGTCTGGTGATGTCTATGGGTGACAGACTCACTGCTGTGATTGTGCGCAAGGAATCTGCAACTAAATAATAGCTTTTACTCTTTTATATTAGGGATGGGCATTTTAAGCAATTGTAATATTCGATAATCATCTGGGTATTATTCATATTTGCAAATGTCGCACTCCACTGCCAACAGAGCAACACATTTACTGTTCCACACACACACACACACACACACACACACACACACAGAGAGAGCGGGGAGAGAGACCATCCAGGCTTTCAATCTGTATGATAACAAACTGTTTAGTTAATTAGAGAATAGTCTATCTTAACCCAAGAAAATTAATGGTTGTAAAATGATTGCTGAAACAGATTAATATAATCATAACATAACCATTGTCCATAGGCGCATTTATTAACAGAACAGTCTTCGATTATCAACTGCTCATAAGGCTAGGACATTTTTATTTTAACATGAACATCCCTAATATTCATATTATTAAAAAGAAAATCTTAAATCTGATTAATGCATCAATGAATATTAGAAAAACATATTGGCGCACTAAACAGAATATCAGATTTGAATGTTAACACCTATTACATCTTAAGCTTCAGTGGAGCTTGAGTGGCACTTATTATGTGAACAGTCATTTTAATGTACATTATCTACAACCTATTTCATAGATACAAATATATTAAATGAACATGTTCACATGCTCGGAAGACAGGAGTGTTGTTCACAATTAGTTCGGTGAACTTTGAATTGAAACAAGCAGGAATATAGAGCAGAATATATTCTCCTGAGTCTGAGCTATCTCTCTCTCTCTCTCTCTCTAGCTGAGCCATTTAAATAGTTCAGTTTGGTCTTTTAATTCAGCAAATTGGTCATTATTGTGTTTCCTTTCTTTATTAATTTAATTTAGAAATATGATTGGAACATCCTTTGTTTGTTAAATTCAAGTTTTGTTTGTTTAATAGCGCCAGCGGCAGAGTTTGATCAGTTTATCTTTCTCAAATAAATAACTAAATAATTAACGCTATAATATTTTAAGAATAAAGTCAAAATTCACGATCATAAATCATGTTACATTGACTGAAGTTAAAGTGAAATTTACACCTGTATACAAGTCCAGCCAGAAAAATAATAATAATAAGTGTGGCATCCAACCTGTAATTCTTCCATTTGACAAAAACACAAATATTTTGCATATAAATATAATATATCAACCAGTGGAATATTATTATTTCAGCAAAAACGAATAATTTGAATGCTCTGCACGGCTTCATTAATGGGAAACAGGACGCGAAGGCGACGGAGAAGCACTCTCGCAACGCTTTTGTTAACTTTGGTTTATTATTTTGAGTTGTTTGGGACGCTGTAGCAAACGGCCCTCTCACAATATATTGTTTAACAGGTCTATAACAGGTCTATTGTTCACACTATCAGGCTGAGCACATACGGAAGTTCTGTTCTCCGGCGTGAGTTCTAAGCGTGTGTGTGTGTGTGTGTGTATGTATGCGATACTCGATCCGTGCAGTGCAGTTCGCATGTACTGGAAAGGAGTTGTCTTCGGATAGATGCTTTTTAATCGCTAGTACATTTTTAAACAAACAAGGCTTAAAAAAAAAAATGGAGCATACCAGATCGAACAACATAAGTGACAAGTGAGTAGTGAATCTGTGTGACAAACCATCCCTTCACGCCATCGGACAGTCTTTATTGTCAAGCCCTGGTACACCTTTGAAAATAGAAAATATAAGCAAGCTAATCGATATTCTATAATTAAATAGAATATTCGAATATTCGAACAGGATCGTTCACTCATCCCTATTTTATATCTGCCTTACATTCTGAAGTTTTGTCCCATATTCATCTTTTCATCATATTTGCAAATGTCTTGACTCCACAGCCAACAGAGCAATTTTATATTTACTGTTCCAATACTTATGGAGGGCACTGTATATATATATATGTTAATGTTGTGTTATTTTAGACAATGTTGTCTGTTTTTCTCAAATTTGCCAACAAAACTATAAAGACAAAGCAGAACTGTTTGTCTCTGAGCAACGACAGTGGCATTAAATTCCTAAATGCACGTTTTGAACGAATTGGGCTAATCATTTGGCGCATTGAACCATTGTCCATAGTCGCATTGGATTTGAAGCGGCGCTGCATATTTGAAGCTGTCTTCTTGCTTATTCTGCCGAACTCCGAAAGTGCTTTTTTTGTGCAATTTTCGGTTGGCGAAAATTCGGTGCATCCCTAATACTTCTGTTATTTAAATGTCTGTAACACAGAAATAATAATGTGGGGTTGAAAAGACTGTTTGAGTTGCTCTTTCTGGACCAGCAGCAGCATGAATGCAGATTTGAATGTCTAACACCTGTTTTACATCTTAAGCTTCAGTGGAGCTTGAGTGTTTCGTGTGCTGCATAAAAGCGCCCACATCTTACAGAAGCGTTCATGCATGGGCAGGTGATAGTGAAGGTCTCACGCCCAGAAACACACAAGTACAATATGAATTACAGCGTCGCAATAATATGAATCGAACACAGTCAATAGAACAATAATCTTGTGTTTTGAATCAAGATCGCAATTTTAACGATTAATGGTGCAGTCATTTTAAACACTGCAAAGTGTTTTGGGAGGATATAAACCATAGTTAAAAAAAAGAAATCTGAAGGAATCCTTCAAATGACCAGCGATTCTGTTGGAGCGAAACGGATGATTACTTCTGGATTAAATTCATATTTTGTAGTTTTCTGTTTGGAAACACTTATGTATAATTTGATTTATTACAAAATCCATGTGGCGATTAGGTTTAAGTGTAATTACCTACTTTTGATTAATTCATCCAAACTTTGACAAATTCCTTGGCATTCCGTGTTAAACTGTAAATTCCGTTTTTATGACTGGATTCCGAGATCCCATCCGCGTTTTCTGCATCGCAGAAATCATAAGGCTGTACGCGTCAAGAACCGGGTTGACCGGGTACTCGGTACCACATGTACTTGAAAACGCCTGGTACCGTGACATTTTTTTTTTTTTAGTACCAACTTGGTACTGAAGTACCGGGTCTTTTGACAACACTATTCATCACACATACTTATTTTTCATTTCGAAATTTGCACATATGAGTTCTAGCGTAAAGTTGTAGGAGGATCGGTCTCGTCTGACGATACTCGATCCGGCAGAAAATGCCAGTACTGGAGCGATACCGATCCTGAGTGTCAGATAGATGCATCCCTAGTAAAAACTATTACAAAGCAACTCCTTTAATAAAAAAAAAAATGGAGCATACCAGATCGGAACAACATAAGGACAAGTGAACTGACAAATTTCATTTCTGTGTGAACCATCCCTTTAAGAGACACACTACACTGAAAATCTGTCTCTCAGGAATGTTGCTCAGAGGTATAAGCAAGCTAGCGTTTGCACTGGGTTTTTCTTCTACACAAACATCAGTGATACTGTGGAAAAACAACAGGATCGTTCACTCACAGAATGCACCCCGCTCGCGTGTGCAGTGTCCCGTTTCAGGAGCTTGCCAGGGAAGATCCTGCATATTCTCAGCAATCTGGCAGCGTGAAGCCCAAACATCTCACTTAAAATTGCATAATTCACAACAATCGCATAGCTCCTGCTGCTTCCACGCGAAGGGTCGACAAATCACATGATATTCACGGTCATCAGAATGGAAGGCTACACTCTACATGTGGGACTGTAGGTTAACCTCGACTCGCTCCTTCGTTTGACATACTTTTCCGTTTAAAGACAATAAACAGTGCTGCCAAGAGAGACAACTAAGCCAAACTTAATAAAAAGTAACCTCAGACGATGACGCAGAACAGATACAGGCTTACATTACAAAATACACAAACTCAACGGAACATTTCATTTTCCCTTTTCAGCGGCAAGAGAGAATCGCAAGCACAGATCAATAGGCTTTGCAGTGACAGGACGGTATGAACCCTTCTTTCTCTGTGAAAAAGGAACGACTGGGACGGCGATGACCTTACCTTGAGGTCTCTATAGACGACGAATCGATTGTGCATGTGTTCGAGGCCCAGTATGATCTCAGCTGCATAAAAGCGCATATCTTTCTCGCTGAAGACGCCATGCTGAGACAGGTGATAGTGAAGGTCTCCACCTGAAACACACAAGTACAATATCAAACAATTACAGCGTTATAAATGGATACGAGCAGTCAATAGAATATAATGACAATAAATCAGTGATTTTAAACCTTGCAACCAATTTACTTCATTATTGCAGTCATTTGTACTTCACTTTTTTTTATCTAAAGTACAGCAAAATAAAATAAACCATAGTTAAAAAAGAGAAAATGCTGAAGGAATCCTTCAAATTACCAGCGATTCTGTTGGGAAACCGGATGATTACTTCTGGATTAAATTCACATTTTGAATTTACTGATTTTCTGTTTGTAAAACACTTATCTTCTATAATTAGGTTACAAATAAGTCCGTTAAGGATCTTCTAGTCTGTCCTGTGAGAGTAACTCGGAGACTTCACATGAACAGCCACTTCAACATTTGATATTTCTTAGAAAATGTTTATCACTCTTACATGTAGAAGCGGTTATTATTAATGGACTCATCAGTGTACAAATGCTTTTGTATAGTATGTTCCTCTGTTTCTGAAGACCTGTGTAAGTGATGTGACTGTTTCACAAATCCAAGAAGGACGTTGAGAAGTGGCCCACGCTGCAGTGCAGATATAGGAAGCGTTTGAAGAGGAAGCTCCGCCCCATATTCAAGCTGACATTAAGTTATAGAGGAAGGCCAAAATTAGAGCCCTAAATAGGCTTTTACAATCTCACACTGGGAGGTGCTGGCTTCGATCTGTAAGATTTGAGGATGCTCATGGTATATACGCTTCAGTTTATACACTTCATGGTATTAATGCAAACTTTTAGCACAAAAATATGCTCATGCATTTAAAGCGAAACCACTGAAATCATTATTAACCAGGATTAATATTGTTAACAAAAACCATAAACATTTTCGTTACTTGAAATAAAATAAATGTTAACTGAAATGCAATCACTAACCTATATTATTTTAGTTAGTTGCTAAGGCAATATTTCTCATTTTCATTTGGTTAAAAGCTAAATAAACTAATACAAAGGAATAAATACTAAAATGTATACTAAAACTATACTTAAAAAAACTGAAATCATTAACTAAAATTACAGAGAAAACAGAAAATATACAAATCTACTTTAAAACATAAAAAAAATTACAATAGTGTTTCATTGACAGACACATTTTTTTTTTTTTTTTTTTTAAGGCATTAAATTAAATGGTTAAATGGTGAACAAACCTATAGCAGCTTATAAGAGCCTATAAGAGATGATGGATGCTCTTACCATTCATCAAGTCCAGGATGAAGCACAGTTTATCAGGAGTGTGGAAGGCATACGTCATACACACTATGAAAGGGCAGTCCTGCAGGGAGAGAAACAGATAGAGGGGGTCAAACAAGCGAGACAGCGATGTTAGTGTGCGGTCTGAGTTTGTATGTGTCACTCACCCCAGTGCTAACTAACGACAGCATGATTCTCTCATTGAGTGCCAGCGTTTCTCCCTGCTTCATTTTGATCCGCTTTTTATCCAAACACTTCATAGCATACCTGAGACACGCACAGTAAATAAGCAGATGCTTCTATGCAAACCCACATTTGGCTTGTTTTTGGTTTGATCCTTATAACAAGCACTTACATTTTTCCTGTGTCTGCTTTCCTGCATCCGTAAACCTCTCCGAACCCGCCTCTGCCGATGATCCGATGCACGCTGAAGTCATTCATCGTCAACTATGTGCGAAATCAAGAGCAATATTAAAGAGAACCAGTTTATAAAGGAAAACAAACAACTTACAGGTGAACAAAAAGCACCAAATGTAAGGAAAAACCCACATGGATGTTGAGCTCTACATTCTTCCACTGGCAAAAACGTGTGAACTTGTCGCTATAGAGTGAAACGAAAGGTTTTAAGATGTTAAAATCATTCTGATGCAACAACAAAAAAGTGCAAAAGTATGCTTTTTTTTGTAGCCGTCTGTGTCACCTTTCAATGAACTTCTGAAAGATATTTCCTCGAAGACTGTCACAGATCTCAACTATGTATGGCTGGAAAAAAGCAAAGCAAACAAATACATCAGGATCTGTTGAGAGTCCTGCTACCCAAACACTTTACTTGCTTTGTGTTAAATGCACAAAAGACAATCAGTACCCAGAAAAACAGGTTAGATTTTATTTTGTTTTGGGGGACTTACCTGAAAGAGATTTGGAGGAACTTGTTTCTTTGCTAGGTGAGTCTGGACATGGTCTACTGCCTTCTTAGAGAAGGGCTGTGAGAAAAGAAGGTAGATTAAGTGACATTTTGCAATAAGGGAGGTCAAAACACTAAAACAACAAGAACTGTTCCCCCTGAAAAAACATCAAGCTTAGACATTAACCTCCTAAGCATTCCCGGTTATCACAACATAAAACATTGTGACATAATCGCACAGGCCTTGAGTGTCCTATAGGCCATTGTGTTGGTTCATTCAGGCTTCCCGTTTCTGAAAAGCTACGACTGGAGACTGACGGAGGCTAATGGGACACTTGTTTTCTCAACAAAAATATCCGAATGGAGTCTGCAATGGCAATAAGAACTAGAGATCGACCGATATATCGGTTTACCGATATTTAAGCATTTTACCATAATCTTCAAAACCGATATTTTTTTAATAAGTCACATACACAATTATACAGAATATAACCAGCAGTGAAATGTGTTCTCTGTATTTGACCCATCCAAGTGCGCACACACACACACACACACACACACACACACACACACACACACACACACACACAGTTCACTCAGGAGAAGCTCCAGCACGACCACCGCATGTAACTTTATACAAGATTCACTCGTTTGAAACACACTAAACTATATTAACATTTACTATAGAACCATTATTTCACCAATAAACATCTAAATAAATACATCTCTATCTAAATTAATTATTTATTATCTCCATAGCGATCGGTTTGAGTATAGTTCTGTGTAAATAGATAAACCGCGCTGTCAGCAGTTTTCATAATTTAGACAAAAACATTGTAATAATTCTGATAAAACAGTTAAGAAATGCAATAAAATACGATGTTTTGTTTGTTATAGCTTATTTCAATATTCCAGAGAATATTATTCAGTGAATTATTCTTCACTCTTTAGTCTATTAAACAGCGTTTAAACCTAAAACTGTAGTTTAAAATGAAGCTGATCTGACTTCTGTCCTTTATTTTCTCCATTTGAACACATTAGACATTCTTTTGCTTATTGTTAATATCAGTGATGCTTTTTATAAATACAATTTTTATATTGTTGTAATTTGAAGATAACATTTTACATGAAAATGTTAATTTTCAACAGTTTTTTGTTGTTGTTAAGATGACTGAAGGGAGGAAAAACCAAAGTGAAGAATGGACTTACTTCACTTACTTTATAACAGTAAATAAATATCGGTTCTGCATATCGGGTACATAAACGTACAAATAATCGATATCGGTTATAAAAATCAATATCGGTCGATCACTAATAAGAACCATAGTCCCTCCAGCTTAGCAGCATTATAGAACCCTGTTCCCCATATACAGTATCTCACAGAAGTGAGTACACCCCTCACATTTTTGTAAATATTTTATTATATCGTTTCATGTGACAACTTTGCTACAATGTAAAGTAGTGAGTGCAAATTTGCTGTCCCCTCAAAATAACTCAACACACAGTCATTAATGTCTACACCGCTGGCCACAGATGTGAGTACACCTTTAAGTGAAAATGTCCAAATTTGGCCCAAAGTGGCAATATTTTGTGTGGCCACCCTTATTTTTCATTACACTGATTATATTGTTATTTATTTTTGCAAGGTCATCTATTGATCCAAGATAAATCGTTTATACATAAAAAGAGAAAATATCAAATTAACATGCTGTAAGTGACACGTTTAAAAGCAGCTGAATGCAAAATCAGCAAAGACGTAATCTTTAGTCTTGCTTAATAATACAGCCCTTTGCCATATGCATGTAAACTACCTGCCAGTGATCACTTTATACATTCTGCCAAATGTTTTCTTACATGTGAACACGACAGAAGCTCCTTCATTATGTAGACGTCATAAATCTGTCGACTGCGAGTTATCCTCTCTTCTTCTGAATCCAACTTCTCGTACTCTTTAATCTAAAGGGGACAAAACGAGATTAAGGTCATCGCAGAAGCAACGCTTCGCTCTTAAATAGGAATCATGGTGTTCTTCAGGTCATTAAAAGGGGAACAAAACTTCACGACTGAGCTGTGCCATTTCAGGTCACAACCAGAATGAGGACGGGTCGGGTCAAACACACAACTTGGAAAGTATACAGCAAAAACCCCACACAAATACCACGAAGACTGTCGTGTTAGCAATGAAAGGAACATATAGATTTAAACCGATTTTACCTCCTCGTAAAACTTCAGCTGCGGAACGGCCTCGTCGATCTCGTTCATGCAGAAATCCTTGAACAAGAGGAAACCTGGACAACAGAGGGAGGAAAGAGAACAGTTAGATACGGTGCAAAACAGAACAACTTGACCTTTTTAACATGCACAATGCAAAAAAAAGGTATTGTATGCATAAAAAACATGAAAACAGCAACTATATTGAGTGTTCCTGTGGCTCAGTGGTAGAGCATTGCGTTAGCAGCGCAAAAGGTTGTGGGTTCAATTCCCAGGGAACACACATACTGATGAAAATGTATAGCCTGAATGCACTGTAAGTCGCTTTAGATAAAAGCGTCTGCTAAATGCATAAATGTAAATGTCTGTAAAAGTTCCTTCCATGCCAATGTAAACAAAATTATAATCAGATCAAATAAAAGAGACCGCTCAAACAGCAGCTGTATCACAATGAATAAATATAATATGATTAGCTTTGAAGGGAGAAGCTGTTCCAACAAAACAGTATTTTCATAATCAAATCAATATCATGCGGTGAAGTAAACACAAGAAAGACTACAAGCGATATATATATATTGTGGAAATTCATCGTAAACATGCATTCATCCTTGCAAAGACACTTTCTAGGTTGATTTATCGTGAAAATCATGACATAATAAAAAGGTAAAACAATTTAACATTATCCTCTTTTGGATGAACTATGATGCAAACCTGCATCTGAGATTCACCCAAATAGTTTAGCTCTCGATGATAATAACAACCTAACCAGTGGGCCGTGGATTAGTTACTGTTGAGAAGATTATCCTTAAATCACAGGACAGACACCACTCTCCTAATTCAGAAAATCCTCCATCAGACGGCCAACTTGACCTTTCATTTCTCTAGATCCCGCCAGCTATAGCGCTTCCTTTCTCATCTTCTATTTGTTTGCTTTTCGATGAAAGGCAGCAGAAATTATCAGTTTAACAACCCGTGCGCTCACTTGTTGACAGCGTGGCGCAGAAGGAGAAGATCAACACAGACGGCAAAGTTGAGACGGTTCCCATAGCATCAATAATGGGCCACCATCATGAGCAGAAGGGATGGATCTCAGTTAACGATTGCTGACCGTATCGGCACTTTATTGGGCGGACGCACGGACAAAGAGAGGGCAAACGTCACTGGATGAAATACAATTCAAGGGTGTCGAGGAATGATATGGTCTTTGCAAGTGATGCAAATGGAGCTGATTAAAGGATGACGGAGGATGCAATGCTGTTCTAGCGGGTTGGCGTGACTGTTCCAGCGCTGGGCGCTGAAATCTGAGAACAGGGCCACTTCTGATACCTGCAGCATTAGTGCGAGCTGATTACCGCTGTTAAAATAGGAGGGTAATGCAGGCATTAATTGGATCAAAGCGGAATTATCTTTGGGAGATTAAAAGCAAAAAAATAAACACCACAAACATGGTGCTGCAGGGCAGCTACAGCACACATTTTACAGATATTATTTAAGTAAAGAATTAAAATTACATTGTTTTAAAATGACATATACACCAAAACAGCACAACACAAAGATGAAATTACAGGCACAATCGTCGTAATGTTTACAATGATGTAGTAATATATTGTGATACTTTATTCTCTCTCATTCCCTGCTAAGTCAATATAAAGCATATTATAAATTATTTTTGTCTAGAGATGCACCAGTCAATCGATCAAACACGAAATCAGCAAACCAGATTTTTGTTTTAACTTTACCCGATCTCTGCTCGGACTTGCACACAAAATGCATTGTAATCATTTCCCAAAATGTAATTTGAGTGGATTTAATATATCTTTTAAATATATAATAAAGCAGTGTCATCTCCTCCACAATCATCTGCAAACGTCAGATCTGAAAAAGCTACTTTATGCAATCCAATCAACTCACAATGGATAAAGTCAAGTCTTATCCAGCTGTTTTCATACATCTATTGTATTAAGGAAGTAAAACGGATGGTGCACAAACTGATAAGAATTTAGATCAAAATAATACAACTGCTGAAATGATATGAGGCACATTATGGTGACAACGCTGTAGTAATATATTGTGATACTTCATTCTCACTCAGTCCCTTCTTCAGTATCTGTCTATGGGATTAATTGCCCATTTTTGCAAGTTTAATCATCCTGAAAAGTGCTCACACACCTCTCAACCTAAAGTCACATGATTTGAGGTATAATTCATGTCCGCACCACAATCAGACCTCTGAAGTATGAGCAATAGTAGTAGCGATACTAGTAAGTGCCTCTCAGAAATATTTTCCCTCCTCTCAGTATCTTCCCTGCTGTCCTCTTCCTCCTCTCTCTTATCTCTCGGACACTCCTCTTTTGTCTTCCTCCCTTTCCTGCTGTCTGTAATACACCATCCAGAGAGAAATAAACCCAGCTGCTGGTGACATGGACACAGATGTATGGAAACAGAGTAATGGATCACAGTGTAAACATATTGATCAGATAGTGAATGAGCACAAAGATGCACAAAGACAAGAAATCAACAGGCTTGTGGAAGGTAAAAAGGGATTTAAATACGAACAGTTCAGCTCTAAATGCTGAATCAGCCACATATAAACATCATGTTGACTGCACATCGATTGAAACTGCAGATGAAATAGTCTAATTCAAGGTTTCCTCATCCTTATCTTCTGAGCAGGAATGATGAAGTGAACGGGAGTGTTAGAAATAAAGAGGATGACAACCTTTGGCGTGGCTTACGTCACAGAGTTAATGGATTACCCTTAATCGCGCTTTGAACGCACAAAGCCATCTCTCTCCTTGATTGCAGGATTCTCACTCGAGCCCAAGTACAGGTGGGTTAGCCTGCTGACGGACGGCTCAGCGTGTGCTTCCTCTTGAAGCACAGGAGATCTGGGAGGACTGTCACTGAATCACAAACTCATCAGTGCAATAATCCAGTATAGATCTAATGACAGCCCCTCTGAATACAGCTGGGGAATAATTACATGCAGGCCTGGAATCAGCACTGCTTTATTTTCCTCCACATTGTTGATTCAAATTCAGCAGTCGAGGCAGTCATGGCCTAATAGTTAGAGCGATACGGACTTGAAACCCGAGGTAACCCAAGGTTGTGGGTTCGAATCCCGGCTCCGTCCACGACTGCTCCCCGGGTGCCGCACAGTCGGCTGCCCACTGCTCCAAGTGCACTTGGATGGGTTAAATGCAGAGAACACATTTCACTCCTCATTATACTCTGTATAATTGTGTATGTGACAAATAAAGCTCATCTGAGCTTAATTTGTATTTTTTGCATTAAATCAAAATGGCCAAATAGCAAGTGATCTATCTGCACAATAAAAATAGTAAAAATATAAATGTTTAGAAATATATATTTGTACACTACAACCATAAATATATGATATTTAATAGGTATTCAAACATGTGTTTAAATGACATAAATGCATATTATAGGGTTTGCCTTTGTACCATTAGACAGAACTACTGCAGCATCAGCCAACAACTACTAGAGACTCAAAAAATTGGCCTAAATGGACAAAATTTGCATCCTCTCCGCAACTTCAGGTCTACTTTTCATAATCCAATCAACACACAACAGATAAAGTCAAGTCTTGCCCTAATATTTTCATAAATCCATCCCATTAAAGAAAGAAAAAAGGCTGTGAACATCATATCATATTGACTTCACTGTAGCTCAAAAACTGCTCTAATGTACTCTGAATGCAATGCACTAGATAAAAGCATCTGGCCAATGCATAAATGTAACTTAAAATAAGTAGCTGAGAGTGCTACGCCCTCATTAGCATTGAATGCATTATCAAATTAGCCTAAAGGCAAAACAAACATCAAAGAGATAATTAGAAGTTTGTGCATGACAGGTGTTTTAATTCTACAGAAATTTCTATGGAATTCTGAAAGTGTAAATTCCATGCATCTGAAGTTATACAAAGGTCTGATTTTCTCCTCAACACTTGTTTGCCAGAACGGATTCTGTCATTTTCACCAGCCACCCGGAAGCATGTAATCAATAATGAGATGTGGGTCTCTGTGAGAGGAGGGGAGGAGCGTTCACATGTGTATGTACGCGCGCAGGCCAACACTAACCACACTGCCCACGCACAGCCACAAACACAACTACATTAGAGCTTACTGTGGGCCATCGCAAAGGGAAACAACCACCATTTCCTGGGTAGTTTAGTAGGCCAAGTTAATGTGTCTTTATTTTACAATACCTTGCCGACAACGTGAGTGTCTTAGTGATGTTTACAAGGCAGGTGAAGATGGAAAATCAGACCGCCCATTAAACACACACGAGCACACACATGCATACACACACACTGCAGACTCAGCAAACAAGTCAGTTTATTTTAGGCCCAAACTGTCATGACTCCATTTCACACACGCCCTCGTCTTCTCTAATTCTGTCACAAACACTTCCCTATGCATAGTTTCAATATCAGCGATAGTGTGATCCTTCTAGTCTTGAGCATCATGAATTTATACATGATGATTCAGAACAATAGGCGTTGTACATGTCATGTTGAGCGGTGGACAAATTTCAAAAGTGCGCGAAACTGATTTTTCTCCCCTGATAAAGTGCTGAAGAGTGTAGTTTCTGAGGCAGAATGGTGAAAATAATAATTGTTGCCAAACAGGTTTTCGCCCATATGCCAAACAAATAGTTGTATGATTGCTTTTAGGAAAAATTAAATCTACAAAAGACCTAAAGGGAAGGGACAGTTCACCCAAATATGAACATTTGGTTATAATTTCCTCATGTCATTCCAAATATATATATATATATATACTTATACATTTTTCCAATTATCTTTTGTGTTCTACAAAAAATTGAAAGCAATGCAGGTTTGGAATGACAAGCGTAAGTAAATTATAAGAATTGTCATTTTTGAGTGAACTATGCCTTTAATGTGCAAAGACAATTGTTATAATTTAACAAAACACATAAAAAAAAAATATGTACATTTAGACTTAGCAAGAATGTCACTCTCTAATCTTATAACAAGGCTAGTGCAAAAATGCAAAATGAAAGCCACTCAAACTCAGATCACGTCCAAGATGTGAACACAGAAAACAATCTCTTGCTTTCTTCCCGCTAAAATAAATAATAATCAAGGTGGCGGATGTGGCTTCCATGATGACTGTCATTTTATGTGCCTAATGTGACAGTCTTCAAACAGGTTATTTGCCATCTGTCTAGTAACACAAACCTTTCATCCAAAGGCCCACGTCACGATAGCTGCCGCTGTTGCTACTGCTTATATAAATGATGGAATATCAACTTAAGGTTAATTTGTCCTGGTCCAAGACTTGACATTCTGAATGCATTACTTCATCTGTATGCCAAAACATCTACCGCTCCGCGGGAAAATCCCATGGTGGAGCAACTTGGAGCAGAAGATGGCTCTTTTAGAAGCTGTGGCTCGTTCTGCAAACTGTCATCTCACAACGTCAAACAGGCAGGCTCGGCAAACTGCCGTACGCACAAGGAAGGTCACAAGCTTAATTTGAAAAGCAGTTAATATCACCGGCTGCATATTGACAAATGTGTGACTCTTAAACCAGTCATTCAAACTCTCCGAGAGTCACCAGGATGTTCAGTATCGCAGGATCTAACCTGCCGGATCTTATTGGTTAAACTGGTAGTAAGAAAAGAGCCAAAGAGCCATGTCACACAGCTAAAATAAACAGCAATTATAGGGCAAAGACGCATGCACAGATACAGCCTGAGTCTGCCTGGGAAAATAACTGGATGGCAGACCACAGTGTGTAAAAACCCACAAGGGCCCTCTGCCAAAACTGGACAGAGGACGAGAGACTGCGGCAGAGAGACAAAAGAGAAAAGCAGCCTGAAATGATTAGAGAACTACATCGCATGGTGACCGGCCAAGAGACAATGATTCTGTGAGACAACGCCTGCAGTCACAGCATTTAATAGAGCCGTTCTAGATGCTTATGTGGACCAGGCCCAAATGGAGCTATTTGGACATGAATCAACCCAAAACACGGTAGGGATTAGTGGTGGGACAATAAATCGATATGGCGATATATTGCGATTCTTCATGCGATACGAGAAATATCTATATTTGAATTAATACAATAAGGTGCTCTAAATAGATTCCCTGTTCACAGCATCTAAAAATGCGTGGAAATAGAGGCCGTGCCATTTCCAGCTTTCCAAAAGCAAGTTCCATGAACCACGTTCTCTATGAAGATGGGGAAGCACGAGGAACTGAAGGATAAACAGATTTCCAGCCAATGTATTAGCTTTACTGCTATATATACACGTTTATGGATATGAACACTAGCTCCCCCAGAACAGTTATCAGTGTGGATCATCGGCACCGATCTCGTTATTATTGCAGAGCACATATTCAGTCGGTGAGTAACCTCTCCGCTTGGATCGCAGGTGGATTTCTCTCTCTATATGAGTGAGAGAGAGTGCTGCCGGTGCGTCCTGCTTTATGTGAACAAAACCGGATGCTCTCCCTCTCTCAGAGGTATTACAAGCGCGTTATGCAGTGTGAACAGTGGGCACTGACCGGCAGAAACATAAATATGCATCTATGGCATGGAGGACGAAACAAAACCTTGTCAGAGCCACAATGTAGCGCAGAAGTGAACACACTGCCCTGTGCGTCTACATTTAGTAGAAAATAACGAACCTGAGCGGGCAAAAGACGCGATGTGAGCGGCTATTTCTTCGTGTGGGGCTCCGTTTGTATGATGTGAGGAATAGAAATGTTGAGAAAGCACTCAAGGTACATTTTTAAATGTACCAGGTTTATATCTATCTATCTAGTTTTTTTCTGTTTGATAGTTAAATGTGTTTGTTTACACACAGAGAAAAAGATAAGTGTAAGCTTTTAATAAGTCCAAGAATAAAATGATTAATTTAGCCTACTCAACATGTTAAAATTAATTTACAGAACTTTTTCTGCTGTTTTCTAACAGTTTGGACTTGAATAAAGAAAGAAAACTTGCACAACCTTTCCGCAGGCATTTTGTTTAGACCGATTTCGTGATGTATCATTATAGAATTTTCTAGAAATATATAGATTATCACAGAATCGCTGTATTGTGATATTATCGTTACTGTAAAACATTTATGTTATCTTTTGTAACATTATATATATCTCTCTCTCATTTCACTCCACATTTAAAATAGATAGCTTTCATAGCTTTAAAAAAATAACTTTGTTGAAATGCATTATGTGATTGCCTTCTCCACATTTATGCGATGTTGCCATAGAATTTGGCAAGAAGAAAACCGCAGGTTTGGAAACATCAAATCTCCAGAGCCTCTCCCAGCGGTTCACGCAGCAATGGAAAGATAATGTTTTGACTGAATCAGAATGTAAAAATGAAGCTGGTAAAAGACATTGCACACTTCAAAACTAATATCAACAGGTCATTTTATTCACTGACCCCAGTCACTCTGCATCAAGCTACGTGATTTCAGTATCCCTGGTGTAGGGACAGAGAGAGGGCGAGTGGGGTGGAAATAATGACATCAACTGGCCAATTAATTCTCCAAATCCCAGAGCAATTAACAGAGGCTGGTGGATCAAAGAACTGTCAATTAATGCAATGCTAGTGCACACATGTGCACGTATGTATGAACTCACTCACACACAAACACATCTGGGCTCAGACGGCCCGACTCTCTAGCAAAGGACACGCATCGATATGTTCCACTCTCATTACAGACAATGGCCAAACACGCATCTAAATACACTGAAAATGAAACCTAAACCGCTAATGGCCATTGATCAATCCCACCAATCAGAGCTCCCAGCCTCGGGCAAGGAAGAGGATGGGTGTAATTATCCAAACATAAATGTGAATAATCTGTTAGTTGTTTTTTTGCTTTGTTTGAATGGAAATCATCTAATTCCTTCTTTACTTCATCCTTTCATTTCATTTTCCCAGTCGCCAAACAAACACAGGATATCTTCGGCGTTCCCATGGCAACTGCAGTTGCTAGGCTACACAAAACTCTCAAACATCCATTCCAGAACTCTGACAGATGGAATGAGAGAGAGAGAGAGAGAGCGGGAGAGCGAGAGAGAGAGAGAGAGAGAGAGAGAGAGAGGAGGCGAGAGATAGAGAGGGAGGCGAGAGAGAGAGAGAGGCGAGAGAGAGAGGAGAGAGGCGAGGAGAGAGGAGAGAGAGATAGAGAGAGAGAGAGAGGGAGAGAGAGGAGAGGGAGAGAGAGAGGCGGGAGGCGAGAGAGAGAGAGGCGGGAGATCGAGAGAGGAGGCAGAGAGAGAGAGAGATAGAGAGCGAGAGAGAGAGAGGAGAGAGAGGGAGAGAGGAGAGAGAGAGAGAGAGGCGGAGAGAGAGAGAGAGAGAGAGAGAGAGAGAGAGAGAGAGAGAGAGGGAGAGAGGGAGAGAGAGAGGGAGAGAGAGAGAGAGTCACAAACTAAGACTGTCAGCCAGTGGGCAAACCTGAAGCACCATCGTTTCTTTCATGTTGTACAAAGTTTATGTTGTGTGTATTTTGTGACAATTTTTTTTTTAAATGCATGTACTTATTTATTTCACAGATCTATTCTTGTTTTATGTATTATATAATCGTTTGTTCCTTATTCATGTAATGGACAATGCTTTGGCAATACTGTGCAAGTCATGCAAAGCTCATTTGAATTTGAGAGAGAGAGAGAAAGAAAGGGAGGAGGAGGGGGGAAGATGACAGGCAGAACACATGAAGAAGCCAGGAGGAGGGCAGATAGAGTAATAACATCATAACAGATCGGGAGATCCATACATAGGAGCCGTGAATGTGTCCCCCGGGCATCAAAGCCATGAGACGCATGCAGCAGAATGAACCGCAGCCGACCGGCTCAAAGAGATGGCAGAGATATGAGGATGGTTTTACGATGCTTGCTCGGGGACGGTGTGTGCTGTGTCCTTTGACAGCTCTGGGCTGTCATCGTGAAACCATTACTGACGATAAAGAGAGAGGCGGGGTCTGCATGATAAGGGATGGTTTGGGCGAGGAAATATAGAGACCGCTCATCTGGTTGTGTATCACAAACAAGTACACTGCAGAGCAATCGTGGCTATTGGCGGTATTTGGCCTGACGGGACAAGTTAAGAAATGCGTACATCTGAGCTAACATTAAATATACATGACTTTCATGTAAAATGCATAGAAATTAAAACTGTATTATATTACAATATTACAAACCTGTTCGCCTTTTTTCAAAGCACATTAAAGGGGACCTATTGTGCTCCTTTTTACAAGATGTAAAATAAGTCTCTGGTGTCCCCAGAGTGTGTATGTGAAGTTTTAGCTCAAAATACCCAACAGATAATTTTTTATAGCTTGTTAAAATTGCCACTTTAAGGGTATGAGCCCAAACGCCCTGATATGGAGTATGTTGCTTTAAATGAAAATGAGCTGTTGCTCCCGGAGAAGAGGGCGGGCTTCAAGAGCTCAAAAAGCATATAACATGACCACTAGCTGTCAAGCTCCAAAAAATTATAATATATATATATATAAAAAGAATACCTTTTGCACTATACACACTAGCCTTTTGTAGCTATACAATAGATTTGAGTAATAACAGACAAACATTACAGTCACTAATCACAGAAAATATATAAGTGATTTATTTAAGGGCAAGATTTTAATAAAAAACTGGCTAAGTATTAAATATTTAAAATATATTTATAAAAATGAATATATAGAATGTTTATGATGAGATATGTAGTATTTAAATTTAATTAATTAACATAATAATTTATTCAATATATTAATTCTGATTTAATGGAAAACAGCAGCTGGGAGGTGACCTATGGAAGAAAGATGTTCAAAAGGCTTTTTGAATAATGTGAGTAAATGATGAAGAGAATGAAGAATTTTCACTTTTCAGTGGACTACGCCTTGAACATCCCCATCTACATCTCTGGTCTCCTTCTTAATGTTTGAGTAGTAGCACTGCAGCAACATAACATTGTATTTCTGTGCAGGGTTCAAGACCTTGTTCCAAAAATTCTGCTGGCCGCATTAAAATAAAATTGATGTCACCTGCCACAAAGTGAAGCATGCTAACAAGAAATAGAGCAAAAGAAGAAGAAAGAGTGCAAACGAGAGAGAATTGCACTGCAGTGCAGCATCTTTGTCTCAAAGACCGACATCGCAGACCAATAAATCATGTCATGAGAGGGGGGATGGAGAGACATCATTATCAGCCCAAAACTTGCTGTCAAACTGTCTCGTTTCTGCGCAGATACATGCACACAAGCGTGCATACACCGCCAATGTCATTCGGCTAAACAGGGCTATTCATCTTCGCCTTGAGGTGCCCTGCGTTATTTTTACAGTCAGTCGTGAGTTCCCAGACAGGACTAAGACTTAAATAAAAGGCATCAATGCAACAAGCGTATCGATCTGCAGAGCATGCAAGATCTTTGGTGCGTGTCGGGCATGGAAGAGTTTGAGCAAAATGGCTTTCGTTTAACCTGTGAAGGTAGAGAGAGAACAATGGTAGCTGTGAAATGCTACGCTTGTCTGGCACAACCAAGCTTTTTCTCCCATTGCGCCAGACAGTTATTGGGCACATGGCTCAGAAAGACTGTTAACCATTTCAAAGCTTTCAATGCTAGGATAAATGCATTCAAATTTTAAAATGATCAATGTTGACCTAGGTATAAAACTTCAGCACGATACTTTTAACCGTGGGGATTGCGGAGGAGAAAAATATAACTGACTTGGAAAAACAATCCTCTTGCTCCATAGTTCAATATTTATGAATGCTTCTCATATTATAACATGTATAGACAGCATTACATAGACAATTCCAGACGTTCCAGTAAATCAAGTTCTTCTGCCAATAAAGTCTGATATCAAATGCTCAGTTTTTCCATGCGAACATCTTCATGGCTGTGACTGTCAAAACAGATTATATCAATGGAGGAGGATGGCATTTTCCTCAGACACCCCTGAGTCTGAGCTTTTCATCCCTGTGATGCTCTCTACATCTCCTCCTGCTAAGCAAGATTCATTTCTATTAATTTCTCATGCAATTTTAATGGTAAAAGCTACTTGTTGATCCCTATTAGGTCTCATATGACCACAGCGAGGGTAGGGTCTTCACAGTGGGAAGGAGTTTGTGCAATAAATCTGCTAAAAAGAAACTAAATATATGAGAAACCAAGCAACATTTGCTTTTTTAGGACATTACGATCGTATGCTCATCATCGAAAAATAGCTCAATAAGTCACAGCTATCACAAGCACAATCCTAGAAAAGGCCAGCAGTAATGAATATCATTACATCATGCAATATTAGACTATTTGGTTCATCAAACAAAAATGAAATGCCACAGCATTCACAACAAGGGTTAAAAGACAAAGACAGAAGGGAAGCATTTGATTATGCAACAGTCCCCGAGTCATTATCTCCTTCCACTGGTCAGATGCAAATCGGAGACATTTGTCATTCAAATGCAGCATGTGAACTAGCGGCACCGCAGCAGCGGACTTCGGCTTCCTGCTTCGGGTCTCTCTTTAGACAGGACCTGAAATATTTGCAAGCTTCAGATATTTGCATTAGTGAAAATCCTTCTTTCATTTAATGTGCTTGTTGTTTAGACCCATCGACATGTCACATGGATAGCGGCTTGGTTTCCCTGTTAAGATCACGAACAGGTTTCCCACTCAAATAGACCATTTGTTTATATGTGCATAACAGTTTGTAATAGTGACTCATCTTATACTACAGTAATACTTTTGTTACATCACTGACAGCCTAAAACATGCAGCCTATGAAAACATAAATATGACCACTTACTAGGGCTGCACGATGATGACAAAAATCATAATTGTCGATTATTCCCTAGAGATTGTAATTGCAATTATTAATAACGATTATTTTTAACAGATTTATGCCATTGCTTGAGGCTGAATGCCATATTTTTTATATGAAATATATATAAAAAGGCTGAAAACACTCTTCCTGAACTTGTATTGCTTTTCTATTGCATTGAGCCTCAAATGTCAACTAAACATTGGATTGGTTTCTTCTTTAAACAAAAAAGGTACATTTATGCATGATATAATAAAAAAATAATGAAAAAAGTTTACTAAAGCTATACATTTCATTTACAATTAAACAGACAGAATTTCAAATTACAGTAACATTTTACAGTACAATTTATATTATCAGGGCTATTTATATTATCTTTCCTTACTCTGTGTATGTGGCAAGTGTGGTAAGTAACTTTCATGTGCTGTAATATAACGGGCAACCACTAGCTAGCGGCTAATGTCCCTTTAGTGGCTCCGTAGAAAGCGTTATTTGTTTTCCATGCCTTTCTGCATACGGATACATGCTTCAGGCACACCCCTAACCCCCGACGTCCATCACAATGTTTCACTGTAGACATCGTCCAATGCCAATTTGGTAGACATCGCCCAACCCTAATGCAGATAAACAAATACATTTTATTTATTTTTATTATTTAAAGTTGTGTTGTCGAAAGACCCGGTACTAAAAGTCGATACAAAAAATTAAAACGTCATGGTACCAGGTTTTGTAAAGTACCGATGGTACCGAGGACCGGTCAACCTGGTCCTTGACGCGTAGGGCCGTATATTTCCACGACGTGGACGGAATCACGAAATCTAGTTTAAAAACGGAATTTACAGTTTAACACGGAATGTCATGATATTTGTCAAAGTTTGGATGAATTAATCAAAAGTAGTTAATTACACAAATCAAATCGCGATATGGACCAGTATCTGTAAATATTAAGGCGCTAAAGTCGATTCAAATATGAATCCCGCTGTCCCGCATGGTCTGCGATTCTCTGTGTGAATGAATGAATTGCAGAGACACGCGGTTTTGTTTTTTAACGTTACATACATTGAAGTGCGTGTGACGCTCGCAGTGATTTCAGCATCTGCCGTTTAAATGAGGACATAATGTCATACTATTACATACATACCATGACATACTTTTGTGGCTTAATATTTATTTAATATTTAGTTAATACAACAACTCTCAAGGGGGTATCCTGTTCTAACAAATCTAACCATTTAGTTGGTTAAAACCAGTGATATGAATCTCAGCTACCCTAAAAAGGCGCTATCAGCGTGTTATTGTGTATGTGTGCAAAATAAGTCAAGAAAGAGAGAGATACCACTGAAGGAGATCCTCACTTGGGACTTTAGACACAGAAGTAAGTAAAAATTGAAGTTAATCAAAATCTGGGGCTGGCTGCCATGTTCCCATGGTGCCTTCACAGCTCACACTTCACACATTTCAGCAAACGCCTTTTCTCCAAAAGCACCAAGAGTAAAAAAAGCATGCTTTCACTTTGGTACCTGAGGTTATTTGGGCATATGCATTCATCATACCAGAACACAAGAGCATTTGTCCAACACACTGTAAGACAGAGTTTAACTGTTCAGGTGACTTAATAGAGAAAAGCAGACATAACGGCCAGAGGTTACAAAGAACAAAGAGCTGTCTTTGACTCGGAAGATAAGAAAAAAGGAAGAACAAGATCCTTATTTAACTTCCTGGTGATTAAAATGTCCTCCTCAAGGGTCTGTGCTGTTTTTTTAAAGCTTGTTCTAAGAATTACTCTGTTTGCATCCTCAACAATAGCCTTTTTACAAATCTGAAATGACGACAAAGAACATCGGACCTTTAAATAAGGCAAATCTGGTTCAAATCGACATGAAAGATTGAGAAAACTCACCAATCTTCTGGTTGAAGATTTTGTCAAACGCCAGTTCATCCCTCTCTTCCAAGTACTTCTGCATGACACTCCGAATACTGCAAGAAAATGGGAAAAATGTCTTTAGTTCAAAACTTTACATGCAAACCAAACACCATCCAAACGCCACATCAGTGAAGACCTCGCCCTGAGAGAAAGGCAAGTGGATTTTTCAGCCCTTCCACCTCGATCCCGGCCTTAGTTTAGGTCTCTCCACAACCACCTGCTCAATTCTCCGCCCGTCGCTTCCCAACGGAGGGCACTGCCATGCTGCCCTGGGAGAGGGTGTTAATGAACAGCTAGTTTGGGAGACTGAATCAATTAGCACCCCCTCCAAGGGCTCATTATCACCCAACCACAGCCCCACAGAGTCAGAGTGCAAGTCAGGGGAGATAGGAGTGTCCCCAAACATGCTCCTGCAGTCCTGGACTAGACACAGACACCCGTGTAGTGAGTGACCGGTAGGGATGGGTATCGTTAAGATTTTAATGGTATTACTACTCTTACCGATACGGTACATTAACAACATTCTTATCGGTACTTTTTGTTTATATATATATATATATATATATATATATATATATAAACAAAACGGCTGTGTGAATGGCGAAAACTCATTACATATTTAGGGTAATTAAGTTGACGATATAAAATTAAGCAATACTGTGAATATGAAGATACAATGCAATTTTATATTTAGTTAAGTTATATCAGTGTGACAGTGTGCAAAAATTGCATAGAAAAGCTAAACTGTCCATTTCAATGAATCAATTCATGGCTCTGATTCATCTATACGTTTGAATCATTATTAAAAATGTCACTATACCATTTTAATAAGTTCAAAAGTTTTTTTTCTTAAACTGACACTTTTATTCAGAAAGGATGCATAAAATTGGTCAAAATTGACAGCAAAGACCTTTAGAATGCTACAATAGATTTCTATTTCAAATACATGCCGTTTCTGCAAAATTCTGAAGAAAAAGTGTCATGGTTTCCAAAAAAAATATTAAGCACCACAAAGGTTTCAACATTGATAACATTACGAAATGTTTGTTGAGCAGTAAATAAGCATATCAGAATGATTTCTGAAGCATCATGTGATATTGAAGACAGGAGCAATGATGCTGAAAATGCAGCTTTGCGTCACAGGAATAAATAACATTGTCAAATATATTCAAGTAGAAAAGAGTTATTTTGAATTGAAATAATATTTCACAAAATTCCTGTTTTTACTGCATTTTTAATCAAATAAATTCAGCTTTGCTGAGGATAAGAGACTAAAAATCTTACTGACCCGAAACTTTAGAACTATATTATAAAAAAGGCAAATATAGCTATTTATTACCATGTTTTTGTTATAATAGTGCATATAAAACAAAACAATTAAATATTTCATCTAATTCTAGCATTGAGCATTCTAAAAACACCTGTACAAGTCATTTCAGAGCAAATACATAAATAGGGAGATATAAAATCAATATGGCTTAAAAATTATATTTTAGCGCCCTGCCCTAGTAAATGACTTTAATGTAAAAAGATAAATCTGATATTTGGACCACTTGAGTGGCTGAAAGCACAAGCCTGCCATGAGCTCTATTAAGACATAAACAAACTTTTTATTTATTAATGACTACATGTTTTACTCACACACCGCATTCATATTTTATCGCCTGACCTACATTATTATGACACATTAACTGGCCTTTAGCATCTCAAAAGTGGTAACTAGTTCAAAACCACCGACTAATGGATACAATTTTAAATGCAGGATATAATGCATTCAACCACAACATCCGCGACCCCTCGCTGCCTGTCTCTCTCTGGATTCAGACACATTCATCTCATTCTCTGTCTGTCTGCAATCACATCAGTTCCGTCCCACGGTCCAACGTCTACGTGACTGAAACAATCTCCAGTCTCTTCCACTCATCTCACTGTCAAACAATCCCACCAGCTCCTCAAACACTTCCAGTCATGCTGTCAAAATCTCACCTCTCTGCCAGCGGGCTCACGACTGGCCCGAGGAGAATGTAGCAGCACCGCGCTATCTCTCTCCGCCGGCAAAGGACTAAGTACCTCCTATTTATTAACAAACGCCTTTGTTGTAACATCAGGTTATGCTTTCTTATGCACGCTGGATCATTTATGCTGCCAATATGGGATACTGATACGGTTCTTTTACACCACAGAGGTTTAAAAATGCTTACCGAACAACAACAAACAAGTGCTTGAGTGTCACAAGAAGATTTTGACATTAAACGACAGTGTTAGTCCGAAGGTGCAGCTGGGAGTGGCATGAAGATTATGGATCCCGTAATAATGCTAATGATGGGGACAACGGCTAATGCTTTCACTCAATCTGTGGTAATGCCACCCTGCTGCGGACTACAGTAATCCCTCAGAGCAAACAGAGCCACTAAAGCAGACTAATCACAATGAGGAACGGATGTATGGTTTACCACTTTGCCGAACGGAAAAGCCAACCCTTTTTATCGTTTCAGATTCGTACCGTGCATTACCCTAGTAGACTAAATAGCCCTCCGGCACATGCATCATGTCGGCCCAGGGAGAGACGTTTATATTAGCCTTGGCGTAGAAAGAAAGATTATTAACCGTAAATGAACCAGAGTTTACTCTGCCTGTGTCCTGGTGCTGGCCGACTCACAGAAGACTCTTCAAAAAGCCTGATTGAATGCTTTCCCAGGATTATATGATATGTTTACATAGGTGACAATCACTAAGGACAAGCTTTATAAGTAATCAGCAGGTCAGCAATAAAACTGAGCACTTAAAACATACTAAAGATATTCTCGGTTCAAGGTTTCAGAACCATCATGTCAACAAAAACATATTTAAAGCTCAAGGTGACACATATTCAAATTTTATTGGCATGCTACAAAAGGCATGAATGCTGAGAATAATAGGGGTGGGAGAAAAAAAATGATCCATCGATGCATCGTGATTCTCTCTCCAACGATTCTGGATTGATTCTGGGTTTTTAACCAGATGTGCGATGACGCTGAGTTTGCTTTAGAGACACCCGTATTCTGCTTGCTTCCAATTCCTCACATACATACACCACTCAGTAAAGTTTGAAGTTAATTACAAGGATATTCATTACACAGGATGCACTGTGAGAGACGCGCGCTTTGTTTGATGTTACTTTTGAACTGTGGGTCTCGCCCATCTGTATTTTCCTTACAAATGCTCTACGAAGTCATCATTTATGTGGATTGGAATGCAGTGGATTTATATATGTAAAATATGAACCTCACTAACAGAAGGCTGCTTTCAATTTCAGATGCTGATGCGCGAGTTGTTTGTAGACTGCTTGCGTATGCGGCTGTGCACGACTTCATGTAAGTGGTTTGATGTACTTGCGTCAAAGACTATAGAATACCCAAGACATGTCACTTGTATAGTTTTGAATGGGGAAAAATCCAACGCTTAATATGGCTGCTAAATCGCAGGAAGCCCCGCCTTCTGAATGAAATCGCTAATCGTTACAGTTATCGTTACAGTGCAGCTGCCGATAGAAGTCCCGGTTTCTTATAGAAACAGTCAGCCCTCTTAGGACTACGCATACGCACTGGCTGATCTAGCCTGAGAAATAAGCTTTTTATAATGCTATTTTTAGAAACGAAACATTTATTACAGTTCTTGTCCGATTTCATTGGTGATTTCAAATATGAAATTTAATCGTAAGCTTCGTGAACAGTTTTGGAATTTTATGTTTCCCCATACAAAGTGGTGGGAGCTGCACTTGGATGCCCGAGAGGCTTTTCAAAGATGGCCGCCGACTGACATGACTTGTCTTAAAGAGAATTTGCTTGCGTCTCAAAATGGTTTTATGATGCAGAACTAATGCAAACACAGCCAGTTATGTCTTAAGGAATTAAACGGACAGGACAAACCACATTACTTCTTATATTTCAAAAGAGATCTGTGCGTGAATGCAGCTTAACAGATCTCCCGCTGTCCAAGATGTCATAGTAAAAAGCAACAGTAAAGATGAAGAAAAATCACTCTTAAATACTGAAAGCACTCTTTGTTTGTTATGTTTCAATGCTCCTCTTTATTATTTGCTACTTGCATGCTTTGAAGGCATATTAGTTTAAAATTCTTAACATACAACGGTTTTAATGAATTTTTTTTATGTAATAATTTTAAAAAGTACTTAATTACTAATGTAACGATTTATAAATGTAAGGATTTTAAGATTCTCAAGTCGGTAAACTAATTAATTAATAAGGAGAAAAAGTAGATCAAGAATCGTTCTGGAATCGGATCAGATCATGAGGCGACTAAATATTCTCACCCCTAGAGACTAATGCAAGCAAACTATTACAAGCAATTAAAGGGAACAAGTTAAACAAAATTATTCCATCTATACCAGCGTTTCCCACTATGGAGCATGTGTACATTTTAAAGTTAAGTGCATTAATTAGGTGCTTCAACCCATTTTCAGGGATCATACCGAAGAGTCTTTGCATTGAGTGGACTTTTTAAAGCAAAATAATTTAGTTGTGATGGTGTCTCAGACAGTCACATTCAGATTGGTGTTTTTAGAAAGCCAAATTATTTGAATACAACAACAACACGTTTATATTATTCTTATGCCTACGACAGAAATATATTACAACTGCAAAGATGCAGCCAAATGATTTGAATGTTGTGATAATTTGACAACATTTATCCCAAAGACAGAAATACAATACTATTGTCGAGGTGTGGTCATATTTACAGTGGTTCAGCAGATTTTCATGGGTCAAATCCAGTCATTCCAATAGGATTCAACAGGATCAGGATTTTTGCTTGAAAGCAAAAGATTTCCCCACACAGATTTCACAACAATTTGCTGTGATGACCAACAGAAAATGTCCTGTTTGCTTTGAAAGTGACTTCTGTGTGAGCTGTGCTTCACGCATCTCTACACTATGTAATGGACCTTTTGCGCTGCTAAATTTCACCAAAATAAACGTAAATGGCAAGTACATATTTTTCATAAGTGATACTTTACACTACAGTAGTAAAATTATAATACTGACCTAGTTTCGTGTTAAACCCTCACTGCAGTCTAGGTAATTAAACATTGGGAAACACTATATACCATCACATGCTGAGGAAAAGTCTAAACGTGGCCTTAATAGCCCATATTTCCAAGAAAGGGCTGAATTGCTACCTGTGCACTTCTTATCTGTTTACCTGGCAGCTACACAGAGATCACTAATCGCTTTTAAGTATTACATAAACTTTAAAAACATTCCAACTACTGCAATCTCACGAATGCTCAGGCTATACTGAGACACATGCTCACGTAAACTGTACAATAAAAGCTGTGTGTTCAACTACAGGCTTTAAATTGTAAATACAGCCGTCAGTGATCCAATGAGATGAGCAAACTGTGAAATATGAAATACCATTTCCGATATATTGGGCCTTGGTTAGTTACCAAAAGCAGGTCTAAATAACATGTACAATGTGCGGTCACCCAATGGGGTAGTAAACGGCAAAATAACTACATAAAATGTGACGGCATAGTCAGTTTATCACTTTTACGGTTTTCGGACAGTGACCATAAAAAAAATCTAATACACACAAGGGACTCCTCACGTGATATCCAAGACGACAGGTACAATAAACTCCAACAAAGACCATAATTAACTATATTTTAGGCCTAATTATGTTTAGTATTGGTTTACTGACACCATCAGATGCCTAGCTTTCAGTGGGACAAGAATGGTTGAATGTCTAGCTAATATGAAGTGAACTAATTCAATCTGACATAAATATAAAACATATTATTGATTATTTTATTAACTGATAACCTTTTATTAAAGGCTGTGTGGAAGAAGGGGTTAAAACTTAAACCTATTGCTTAACATTTGAAAGCAGAAGTTAAATTATAAAATGACAAATGAAGACAAACAAAAGCACAAAATAAAAGTTAACTGATCCGAGGTGCAAGAAACATTTACCATCTGAACATATTACATTTATACTTCAATATAATAGATACTCTCTGCTTCAACGTTTCCAAGGTCTAAGCATTCAAAACAGTCACACAAACCCCAACAAAGGGCATTTGTATGCCTTATTACGTATGCAAGCCTAAATGTGAAGGCAATGTCAGAATTTCGACCCGTTTACAGTTAATATCACCCTCAACCCGGTGCAAATCTACAGGTGATAAGAGCCATTGATTCACACGGGAGAATTTTCCCAGCAGGCCTCAGTAACTGCTGAACAACCTCAAATACACTAAACACAGCACAAAATGTGCCTTTTAACACAATAATTAGGATTTAGTCAACGCTTACAAAATAGTGCTGCACGGTATAAGATACAACTAGTTAGTAACTGTACAGTAACGGTTACAGGCCTGATTATCATGTTCATAACATCGTATTTACATGTTATTCTTAAGTATTTAAATAACATGGCATAATACCAAGCTATATACATGTAGCTAACGTTAGTCTAAAAATAACACGGTGTTTTTTGTAAACGAAAGAAAGCAGTAAACAGCAAACCCTGTGTGTAACGTTACATGAGAGGCCATAAGGGTGGTGACAGGGAACACTTAAAATCGCTTATTTAACACCAAATTAAACGAATATTCAGTCCAAATCCAGTGGAAATTAATACCTCAATATGTTGACATGTCAACCCATCGTTTCAAAACTAAATATTAGGCGTCATGAGTATAAATTAACTGTCTGACGAGCTCGTTTCGCTTACCTAGGTTCAGGAAGGATGATTTTCTTGCTCGCGCGGGCCGCTGGAGTCGATTTGCTCTTCTCCATCGCCATCAGGTAGCTGACATCGGCGAGAACCGCTTCGAGGTCCGCCATCTTCGAGCCCTCTGGGTCGAACCGAGTCGCTAACGGTACCAGAACCAGCCGTGAGGGGAGGACGTGAGGAGACGGACTCAGCACGAGACGAGCGCGGGAGCTGTGGAGATGATGATGGTGGTGATGATGATGATGCGCGAGAGGCGCGCGAACATCTATCCCAGCCTCAGTTTTTTATTATCGTTTTTTCTTTCTCAGAAGTCTCTCACAAATCAACCATCGTGGCTGAAAACAGACGAAAAAAGCAGAAGGAAGAAAAAATCCACCCTAATAATCTATAGCTTGCTTATCTATAACGCAACGTCACTTCAGGTCTACTGGAGTTGCAGAAATGGCTTCTGGTTTCAAAGAGGAGAAATATATGTGCATGGTATATTTTCAAAAACAATGCTAATTCTAGATGGGGATAACGATAATATCGATTAATCGAACCCAGCACCCACCCCCTTTGGGTGAGTTTAACACGAACAACCCACCTGCCAGAGTATGGACCGTCAAAAAATGGCATGCAAGTCAATTTAAGCCACCGTCTGTGCAGATGAATGGAAATAACGGGCTGGTTAACTACAAATACATGCAAGCTGGCCAGTCAGTGTCACAAATGGATGATGCTCAAATCAAAACGTCGATGCAATCCCGTTAAAAACAACAAGATGTAGAACATAAGTCGTAACGAGTGGTCAAGACAATCTTCTTACGGTATTAAAATAAAGCAAGCAGCTCGCTGCAAAACTGACAAATCCCCAAATGCATGAAAATGGACGCCGATGTTTCCTTGTTCAATCACATTAACCAGTTGACAGCACGCACACAGATCACAAATAATAAGGGTAATATGTATCTTGCTCTTCTTAAAAGGCGGAAAGATGGTGGAAATCTGAAGCCCAATGGTTGGAGAGACATAAATAATGGCTATAGATGCGACACGAGCAGCTGGATTGTTTTCTTGATATCCAAAAAGCATTCAAGATCTAAACAGCACATGCATGTGTGTTAATATCCTGGTACTGTCACAAACAAATCCCCATCTTTGTGGTTCGATGGTTGAGATCTGCCTGTCACTCCTCTTGTTGATCCAAGCTGGTTGTCTTGATCTTAGAAGCCCATTAAAGGGACACAATTATACTAGATGCGTTTCGAAGTCCATTGCATCGCACAGTGCAATGCAGTTTTCCTCTTAAACTGGATTTGCTTGCTCGTCGATGTATTTATGTAATGAGAGGTGTGCTCTAAGCAACAAACGGCTGAGATGTTGCTCTACTGTAACCTACAGATGAGAAGGGGGCGCTAGAAAAGGAAATAAGCAAACGTGAACGAAAGCAATCCGAGAGTTTCCTTTTTCTCAAAAAAAAATGTCGCGATGGTGCCACAAAACGTGGTCAGGTTAAACGGCAAAAACCGTGCTATACATAAAAACACAGCTACTGTGATTTAGTAGTGAATAAAACACACAAATAAAGAGTTCACCCTGAAATCTCTGCGCTGGATCTCTTGCGGAACTTCACATGCATGGCTGTGCGTCTCAAACTCAAGCTTATATGGACGAAACTGAGTTTCGAGGAAGAAAAACGACGTGGCTTTTAACCCCGACACGCTTCGTTCAGAGGTTTCAAATGTACTTTCTTCCAAAAGACATCTGATTTGGATTTTTCGATGTTACTGTCGAGAGAAACCACTCTTTTCTTTCCCATCCGTGTTTGGGTCGCAGATCCAAGTCTTCATATCTTCCGACATCGCTCAACAAAAGCACTATATCCGTCCACATAAAACCCTCCAGTCCGATTCCGCTCAATCCCTCCGGGACAGAGTGCTTCTTGAGGATTCCCTGCGGTTAATCCAGATGGGAATACACGATTATTTCCTTGTTTTGGTGCTTGTGTGTGAGCGAGCTGAGCGTCGTGAAGTGAAATTCTGTTTTCTGAGAGCTGCACTTCCTCCCAGCGGCCGAGTCGCTGCAAACCCCGGATCTGGAGCCGCAAAACAAGGAACTGGAGCCGCAAACCCCGGATCTGGAGCCGCAAAACAAGGAACTGGAGCAAAAACCCCGGATCTGGAGACGCAAAACAAGGAACTGGAGCCGCAAGTCCCGGATCTGGAGCCGCAAAACAAGGAACTGGAGCAAAAACCCCGGATCTGGAGCCGCAAAACAAGGAACTGGAACACTTTGCCGAGGCGGAGCTGGACTCCAGTAACGTTAAAGCAAAGATTTTGAGGTGTGTATCCTTTACATTTTATTCAATGACGCTTTTATTTGACTTGTTTTAGTGTTCTATTGTTATACTGCTTTTACTGAATTAATTTACGCAACATATTATTTCTCTTTATATAAAAGCGTCGGCTAAATAACTAAATATAAAAGTAAAAGTACGTAAAAAAGCTACTACGGCGAAGGCTATAGTTATGTATATTAAATAGATCCTGCTGACGTTGCTTAGTAACCTTCCTGAAGCGGCCAGTCACGTTACCTCATTAATATTCATAAGTCGAATCTTCCCCATAGAAGGATTTCTCATTCGCCGTCTGAATAGCGCCCACTCACTTTTCAGCAAATCTGCTAGGCGTGCTGGCGTACGTCATCGTACGTAATTAATATTCATAAGCCATGGCTACATCATAGTAGCGAAGTGTAGTGGCTGCGCCATGTTATCTAAATAAAACTCGTTGTGTAAGCGCATCCCACCTCTTTTATCAACATTGCATCTACAAAAAAGCATAGTTCGTTTTTGTTTTGTTTGGGTTTCTCCTTTCAGTTCCTGGTCAAATGATTTAATCTGACAAACATTTATGTTTAAACACACTTTTGGGAACAAGTTAAGTCATGGACCGTTTCGCTTATCCTCCAAAGAGAACTCTGATATTTGGTTTCTGTTTGAGTATTATTGTATTTCATGTCTTTCTTATGATCGTTTGGCTTGAAGGTGTATTCCTCCCTCTGGCGGAAAACTTGTGAAAGTGCATTTTATATTTCCTAGGGATAGATTAGCCAAAACACAATTTCTGTCATGATTTAATCACCCACAGTTTGTTTCAAACCTGTGTGAGTTTCTATCTTCTGCTGAGCACAACATTATATGTTTTTAAGAACGCTTTTAACCAAACAGTTGACGGTAGCCATTGACTTCCATAGTATGGGGCAGGGTTGAAGTCAATGGCTACCGTCAACTATTTGGTCACCAACATTCTTTAAAATATCTTATTTTGTGTTCAACAGAAGTCATACATCTGACAAACGATTACAGAATGTACATTTTTGGGTCAACTATCCTTTTAAAAAGAAAGTTTTTGAGCCAAAACAACTTATATAATCAGTTTCAAAGATTTGTACTAAAAGGCACAGCATTTCATATTTGTTATTTGTTTGAAAGTGTCCAAAAGTTCCTCAATGTTGCTCTGAGGTTTTACTAAATGCACTCTTTTTCGGACTAATAACAGGAGGTCAGTGAGGCTTAAGAAAGACAGTTTATTTAGCATTGGGCAGAAAGGGGCATGAGAGTTTTTATAAGGAGAGGCGCGAGGAGGAATCCGTTACTGCTGGATACGGCGGATGGACTGGATCTGAGGGGTCTGGCAATGGGAGCCAAACTCCTTGAAGAATTTGTAGTCCCCACAGTGGCGGTCACACTCCATGATGTACTGGTATCCACGATAGCCAGGGAACTGGTAGCACACGAACCTGTCGCACGAGGATCGAAGAACAGCGGTGAATGGAAAACGCGAAAGGAAAAATGACACAGAAGAACCCAAACAGATACTCACGCTCCGGACTGAACATGCATAGAGCCCACTTCATTGTTGCACCATCCCATAGCCTGAAGAGAGGGGTAGTCGTCACTGAGCTCTCCCTTGCGGCCCAGATAGTTCTCCCTATCATAGATAGTCATTCTGCACTCCCTGTGGTTCTGGATGGAGTTCATATTAAACAATGTCAGCCAATTAGCTTTTTTTTCAATGCAAACCCAAAATAAGATGAATTAATTGCAATCAAAACCAATGAGGTAAGATAAGGCGGGTTGGGTCAGTGATGTACGACGTGGTTTTAAAGCTTTGTGAACTTACAGCGCATGAAATGGGTCTAAAGGAGGTCATTCTCTCGATGTGGTAGGCATTGCTTCCTCCAAAGGCATCGCACTGAGGATACTCACCGCGCTCCAGCACAAACTGGTGACCCATGTAATTTCCGTGCTCGTAGCCGACCCACCTGAAGACAAACACGGGTTAAACCTCGGCTCAACTTCTGGGCCACAGTCACAGTTTTGTTATTATCTTCTTTATTAAAATAAAGCTGGAATTAAATATTAATATTAGATGAAAAACTTGGCCTTGGCAACTAAATTAAATCAAATAAGTTGAAGTACTAAAATAACTAAAACTGTGATCAAACATAAATTAAAATATAATATAAAAAAAAATCACATACAATTTCTAAAAACTGGAGCTAAAATTAAAATGAGAACAGAGAATTAAATGCAAATGCAAAATATAATATATATATAATACACTGAATTAATTTGGTGTTGAAGTTAGCTCAGAAATGTCACAAATAATTACAAAGTAACATATATTAAATTTTGAAGTAGAAAGACTAAAATAATATTCTTGTAACATTCTCCAATAATCTTATCAAAATGTGTTCTATTTACAACTAATACAATCTATTTCATTTTTTAGTTAAGCTGAAATTAAATAAATATTAGATTAGAAAATGTTTTAAACGTGAAACAGAAAATCAAGAAAATAGGAAAAACAATTAGAAATGGCTTGGCAACTGACTGAAATGAAATTAGTTTAATTTGAAGTGCTTAAATAGCTGTCAGTGAAATAAAAATTAATAAGGAAATATACAAGAAATATCAAACAAAAAAAGACAAAAGCACACACAAAACATACAAAATGTAAGCTACAATTACACCTTAAAATATGAAAATAAAAGCAAATATGAATAAATAGTTAAATGGTATATGTATGCATCATGCATGATTTACATGTAAACAGTTTTCAATCAGAATTTGCGAGAACATTTCCCAAGTAATTACAAAGACATGGCCAATCACACTTTGAAGTAGAAAAACTGAAATAGTATTTTCTTGAAAAACATACTGGAAATAACGTTTTATTTACACCTTTGAAAAATCATCTTTTATGAAAACAACACTGTGGCATCAGTTCGTGGATAAACGCATGAACGTTTCATTTCAGAGCGTCCTTGTACATCAAAACATGTTCTTAACTGACCTGCCTGTTCAAATTAAGGTTACATAAATAAAATGCCACATGGAATAAGCACACGCTTGTTAAACAAAACCCCTGCCGACCAAGAATCACGATTACTATTGCTCATGCTTAGTGATTTTAATAAGCCATTAACCCCAACTTCAGCCACATAACCAGCACTGTTAGTGATGCCACATGAGTGATAGCTCACATGAGCAGACGGACTCACACGAGCCACATCCAGAATATCATCTGAAGCCTGCTTTTGGCCTTATAGAGCATGCTTTTAATATGAGTGAAGGGTCAGATCATGTTGTTTCTGACATTGAGTCTCAGCTATAGCAGAGATAATTGACACAAACCTCAGGAACTACGTAAACTATCAAACAAAGAGACTGGAGAAAACACTCACGCTCCGCTCTCCACTCTCAGTGAGCGCACGCTCTCGAAACCGAACTCCATGACGTTACAGCACTCTGAAGTGAACTCATGGTGCCGACCCTGGAAACACTCCTCGTCGTACACGATGATCTGGAAGACAGAGGTTGGGCACCTTTAAAGGTTTCAAGGGCGCAATTAAAGACTTGCATGTTGGGGAAAAGGCCAAATGGGATGTGAAGCACTTTAAAAGCAGCAGTTACTCATCTCCAGCGGATACATTTGAGGAAATATACTATCAAGTTATAGCAAAAGAGTCCAGATTCAACATTCCTGGAGCACTTGCGGTCATTATGCAATCTTTTCGCAATCTTGATTCCAGGAGATCTTGATGAGTGACAGCATCGTGTCAAGTATGCACTGAACAAAATCGGCGTGTATCGGAAATTTCATTGCAAAGAACACAATGAATTAAACATGAAATTAGAAAAATGGAAATATATTTTTCTTTTAAAATGTACTTCAATATAAAAAAATTATTTACATCTTTGGAAAATCTGATAATTTTTACATTTTAATGTGACATTTTGGAGGGGAAAAACTGAAATAGTATTTTCTTTTCAAATGTACTTTAATAATCACTGTTTGATTTAAAACGTTGAAAAAAATGTCAATATTCCTCAGAAATTGCTAGTAAACTTAAAAAACAAATGGCAAGTGAAACATTGAATTAATGTCATATTTAGAAGCAGAAAAACTAAAAATAAATTGTAAAATTAATTTCAATCATTTTTGTTATGATTTTGTGATTTACAATTTTGTAAAATCTGGCAATTTTCACTCATAAATGTCAAGTAAATTTCACAATTACAAATAAATGGTAAGTAATTCATTGAATGAAACGTGAAATTTTGAAGCAGAACAACTTTAACCAGTATTTTCTTGTAAAATGCACTTATTGTAAAATTCGCATTAAAAAAATATTTGTCAAAGTTACTAAAACTTAAAATTAGTACACAAAAATAAAAGCTAATGCAATATATTATAAATGCTTTATATTATTATATAATACACTAAAAATGGTGTATATT